>ML261400.1:0-75352 GCA_005239495.1 Nicotiana undulata | reverse complement strand
CTTAGAAGTGGATTCGAACCACTGACACAAGGATTTTCAGTCCGTTGCTCTAACCAGCTGAGCTACCTGAACCACTTTCCTAAAGTCTGTTTTCTTCATCGAATAGCGCCCTACCTTACCACTTGACTAGTAAGGGAAAAGCCCTTTACTAAACTAAGAAAATAGAATAGATAGGCTTTTTTCGCTTGTTCGTCAAGCTTTCATCGAAGAAAAAAATCAGAAACAAGAATCACATTCCAGCTAACATTTCGATTTTAAACAGAACATTGTTAAAAAAGCAATCTATATTCTCATAGAATATATATATGTTCTGGGACGGAAGGATTCGAACCTCCGAATAGCGGGACCAAAACCCGTTGCCTTACCACTACCCTTTATCAAGCTGGTTTACAAGAGTTCTGGCTTTCCCAACCGGACAAAACTTCTAGGGAATCTAATTTCTTTCGAACCCCCTATTATATTTATATGCGGTCAAATGACGTTGGTGTTAATGGATATGAAAAGCTTCACCTTCTCCATGAAGTACAGAGCATAACGTTATCCCTGAATTATTACTGAAACAAATATTTGGCTTATGTGCCCTTGCATCAAAGAGAATGAGCTCTATTTACATCATTTAACTTTGTATTCAGGCTAAATATACTTGCGGAACTACTATGTTTTGGTGATCGTGAGTTCTACAAGGATTGGTGGAATGCCAAAACAATTGATGAGGTAGATTCAAATATCACTTTTGACTTTTTGGTTATATCTCAACTGTTTCAGAGCTGGTTGGAGTTTCTTATTCATTTTGTTACGTGATTACCCTGCTGCGGCTGCTGTTATCAGTACTGGAGGATGTGGAATATGGTATGCGTATCTGCCTTTTTTCTAAATCATAGCCTGATTCTTATGCATGCAAACATGTGGTTGTCTTGTTGACCAAGAAGTAGAATACCAAAAGTACATTTTCGAATGATGTTATATCCTGTCGTCATTCTTTGTTTGTTTTGTCACTAAGTACAGCTTTTTTTAACAGAAGCAAATGTCTGTCTTCTCTTTCACTCCACGTTTTAACAAAAGATCTTCAACATGTGACTAATGCAAAGGGCTATATTGTAAAAAGAAGTAGGTGGTGAAGTGTAAGCCTAAAGAGTATGGACACCAACGTGTGTCCAGAAAATTTAGTTGGTAAAATGCAAAAAAGCTTAAATAAAAGGTATAATCAAGTCACATGAGAGAGATTTTCCACAATGCCAGATCAAAACACTCATGTGTCCTAAGACTTGCATAAAGAAATTCTATCCAGAGGTCCCCTTTGGTTCATGTGCTTTATTGGTAATGGAGGACAAAGTAGTCGTGGGATTTAAGGTTGTGTAATAAGGTCTCTAGGGATCGGTGCAGCTTTGCAAAATCGAAGTGCAAGCACTTGATATTAAGTTTACATCTTTGTCAAGCATTTCTCGTTATTCGGCAACATTAGTAACCATGTATCTGGTGGTTATTGCAGCCTGTTCATAAGTGGATGGTTCGTCACATTTATTTCCCTTGCTTAAGAAACGGAATTCCAAAGGTACCTTCTCACTCTTAATTGCTCTTTTGGGCTTCTTTGTATCCTATTTCCTTCTGCTCTCCTCTCCTAATTAACTAATTGTATTTCGTCTGCTTTTCTTTTTACCTTGCTGAGGCTTACTTCCATTTCTGTGGCACTCTATGTTCACTTGATGAATTTTTATCCAAAATGCTCTTTCTCAGAAAATTTATGATAGCACTTCCATCTTTCGTCTCTGGCCGATTTCAAGCACCAATGTTTCCAGTGTAGATGGGTATAAAACCTCAAGATTACACCTATATTCGGAATGAAATAGCAAAAGAAAAGAAAAAAGCTTGCCTCTGATATTCGGCCTTCATAAAGTACTTTTTTAGCTGGCAAGTTCAGTGTAGTGTTTACATTTTCCTATCATTTCTAATTGGCAAGTCTGTAAATAGGATAAAACACCAACCTGCTGCTTCAAATGATCTTACACTCACTGCTTTGAAAAGACTAATACTCGCTAACACTTGGTGCAGGGGGTCGCAATACTGATTGCTTTCCTTGTATCTGCTGTTTTCCACGAGGTATTGTTTCTGTCCCTCTTCCATATTTTATAATGAAAGGAGGTAATATCAGCTTACGATTGGCCTGAGATGACATGTTCCGGCGTATCTGCAGCTGTGTATTGCTGTTCCATGTCGCCTTTTCAAGTGGTGGGCATTCATGGGAATTATGTTCCAGGTAATGGCATTTAACATAGTAACCTAACATGTTATTGGAATTAGGTTACCATTTTCACCATGTTGCCTGTTAATGCTTTGTTATGGATACTTACCCGTAATTACCTCATAAGCGACCTAACGATGTAAAAGTTATTTACATCGTTAGTGCATCAAATTTAAACGCGTTTTTATTTATGTTTCCAAAGAAAACTAATTTTAAAGCATAATAACCAATTGAAAGCCAAGGTCTACTATCTTTGTTGTCCATGCTGAATGTTAAAATATGGTGTTGTTTCTCAGGTTCCTTTGGTCATACTCACAAACTTCTTACAAAACAAGTTCCAAAGCTCGATGGTATGTTTTTAGGAGCGGTTATACTTGCATACGCTAAGCTGATTTCTTTTTTTGTCTCCCCCTTCTAAATCCATGTAGAATATAATTGCAAGCGATTGATATTAGATTATATATGGGAATGTTTCTAGGTGGGCAATATGATGTTCTGGTGCTTTTTCTGCATTCTTGGTCAGCCAATGTGTGTGCTTCTGTATTACCACGATGTGATGAATAGAAAAAGCAGTGCACGTTAAGCTTCATCCAGGGATGAATTGTTGTATGAGCAAAGCATTTAAGTTTTGGATCCCAAGCTCTATTCTACTGTTTCTTAGAAGACAAGGGGTTCCTGCTATTTCCTTCGTCAGTTCAAACAATATGCAGATGATACGAAATCTGTTTGGAATGCACAACACAAGCCACGACCAGAGATGCTGATGTCTAACATTTTATTGTGTTCTTCATGTCGGAGAAATGTAAAATACTATCTTGAGATATAACTCTCATGTTAGTAAATACCTTTTTGCCTCTAATTTCTCATTCATCTGTTATTCTTCTTCAGGCTGGCTGTGTAGCATGAAATGTAAACAATAACTGATAAACAAAGCCGATTGTGCTATGTAAACGCTTCTTTGGATTTAGATTGTTACTCTTAAAAAAGAACAGAAAAAAAAGAAAAGAAGAACACTTTGTTCGTACTCTATTTGGTAGTATTTCAGAGCTGTGAAAGCATGATGCAACTGTATTTTTCCGTTGACGGTATAGAAAAACAAACAGCAGCAATAGTTATACCTTGGCAAGATAGTTAAAAATAATAGTTATCCATCCAACCCAACTCACTAAAAATAGGTTGGTTAACTGACTTTTTTAAACTGGGTCGAATATGGATAATTACCCATATTATCCATTAGAAAAATGAGTAACCAAATGGGTAACCTAATGGGTAACCAATGAGTAAAATATGGATAATACAATTATTGAAAAATTATTTCAGTAATGTTCTTCTGTTGCAAGGGGCAACAAATTCATATTAGAGCTTGAGGCTAATGTGAAATCATGAATGGATAATATGGTTACTAATTTTATTCGCGGGTTAACCCGTTTATTACCTGTGTTAAATATGGGTCGGGTCGGATAATATATCCATTTTCCATTACTCATTTCAATCCGAACCATATCCGGCCCGACCCGTCCATTTGCCACTCCTAGTTATACCTCAATCCCAACAAGTTCGGGCACATCTAAGAACAATGATAGAACTAAATTTAGTAATGTCTGTCCTATTTTTATGTAATGGAATTTGACTGGACATGAAGTCTATGATTATTAACTTCAAGTTTCCAAAATAAAACTAGTGCTATAAAAAAATTAAAAGGTTCTTATTTGTAACGATCCGGCCAGTCGTTTTGAGAGTTAGCGTCCCGATCCCTTAATAACTGCTTTCCCCACGTTTGTATCTGCTTATGGGACTTGTCGGAGTGATTAGTTGTGAATTCCGGAGAGTTTTTGGGCACATAGTCCCTATATATGAGTTTAAGCTTTAGAAATCAGATCGTAGTTGGAACTGTGTGAAGACGGGTCCCGAATGGAATTTCGTCTGACTCTGTTAGCCCCGTTGGTTGATTTCCAGGTTAGGAGTGTGTCCGGAATGTATTTCGAGGTCTGTAGTAGATTTAGGCTTGAATTGACGAAAGTTAGAATTTCGACGATTCCGATTGATAGTTGAAATTTTGATATAGGGCTCGGAATGGAATTCCGAGAGTGGCAACATGTCCATAGTGTCATTTATGACCAGTGTGTAAAATTTGAGGTTATTCAGATTAGTTTTGACGTGTTTCGGCATAGGTGACAGATTTTGGAAATTTTCTAAGTTCTTAGGCTTGAATCCATGTACAATTTGTGATTTTGGTGTTATATGATGTGTTTTGAAGACTCGACTAAGTTCAGACGAGGTATTAGGACTGGTTGGTAGTATTGGTTGAGGTCCCGGGGGCCTCGGGGGTGTTTCGGATGTTCAACGGGGAATTTTTAGACTTAAACTCCAGTTGAGGCATTGCTGGTTCTGGTGTTTCGCACCCGCGGAAGGGGAGCCGCAGGTGCGGAAAGGGGTCTAGCAGATGCGGATTTGACCAGGGTCAGTCAGGCTCGCAATGCGGTAGGAGTTCCGCAGATGCGACCCTTGACCGCAGGTGCGGCCCCAACCCACTTAATGAGATTTCACACATGCGATGCCTTTTCCGCACGTGCGGGATCGCTGGGCAGGTAACATCTAATTCGAGGGTTTGAATTTCATAACTTCTAAAATCGATTTAGAGCTCGGGAATATGCGATTTTGAGTGGGTTTTGAAGAGAAGATTTATTGGTAACGATTCATTAATCTATAACAATTTCTTCAATCTAATCAAGGAATTTGGGGGGGAGGGGAATTAGAATAATGGGAGAAAAGTTCCCCAAGTAAAAATCTGAGAATTTAATGGGACTTTGACGTCAGATTTCGATGATTCTTGTTCGAGTGTGTTCGTGAGTGAATGTGTGTTCTAAATTGGTAACTTTCACTCGTTTCCGAGACGTGGGCCCGGGGGACTTTTTGGGCAATTTTCCTAATTTCGCGTATTAGCTTGAAACTAATTAGCTAGATTGATTTCTTAAAGTGATATTTACATTGTGCAATTGAATTGAATAGATTTGGGCCATTCGGGGTCAGGTACTCATGGCAAGAACGTGATTTCGAGTTGAGTAGATCAGTCGAGGTAAGTGGCTTTCATAACTCTGTGTTGGGGAATTTTCCTTAAGTTGTTTTAATATAATTGTTGTGTGGGTGTCGTGCACGTGAGGTGACGAGTACGTACACGGGCCATTTGTGCAAAAATTCCACTTTTTCCTTTAAAAAAATTTAAACAGTGCCATGTTCTTCTATTACATCACTCTACGTGTTTAATTGTTCACCTTAGATTAGGAAAGCATACATATTGTTTCCATAATAAATTGCTTAATTGACAATATATGCGCCATGTCTAGTTAGTTTTCCCTGTTTTTCCTACCTGTATTTAAGCGTACTGTTATAATTGATGTTTATTTGGAATTTACTTCCCATTGCATGTTTTGATTGGGGACTACGGATGTATTACGGGATATCTCCCCAGCACTGCGTATTTAAATTTGGGACCACAAACGTATTTTGGGAGATCTCCCCTGTATTGCATATTTAAATTAGGGACTACAGACGTATTATGGGAGATCCCCCTGTACTGCATACTTATTAATGGAACTACGGGACGGTATCCCGGGAGATTTCATTGTGTGATACGTTGTGCTGAGCCGAGGGCTCCATTTTACTGTCTTATTTCAGTTTATTCACTTTGACTGTTTATTTTAGAACTATTTCTTTTCCTTTCTTTTTCGTACTATTTAAACTGTTTATTTATAAATCCAGTAGAGCCTTAACCTGACCTCGTCACTACTTGACTGGGGTTAGGCTTCACACTTACTGGGTACCGAACATGGTGTACTCGTGCCCTCTATTGCACATGTTTTTCGTGTGCAGATACATGTTCGAGTTCTCAGCCACGTGGCTAGTAGTCATCGCAGCTGTTCTGAGGAGACTGTAAGGTAATTCTGCCGCGTCCACAGAATCCTCCGAGTCACCTTCTATTCCACACTAGATAGAGATTTCTATGTATTTTCCTTTCCCGTTGTATAGAGCTATTACTGTATAGAAGCTTGTGACATTTCGGGTTTTGGAATTTATACTTGTACATGCCGAGCGACTATGTTATGTCTACTTATATCCTTCTTTTTCCGCCTTTATTTTATCGTTTTCGAATTAAGATATTTTCGCAAATTTAGGCTTACCTAGTCGTAGAGACTATGTGCCGTCACGATACCTTTCAGAGGGTAAATCGGGTCGTGATATTATCACCTAACAATGTTTTGGAAAACTAGAGAACACGATTTAATCTGTTCCCCGAAAACCTAATGTTGATCATCAATTCTGTCGTTTTCTAGACTTGTACCCTAAAATAGACTATTACTTAAAAGCTCTAGAGAATTATGGTTGATTCTTTCTTCTGGATTAATAGCATGTTTGACCAAGCTTTTCTAAGCTAATTTTTTCAAAGTTGGCGAAGTGTTTGGCCAAGCTTAGGGGAGGAAAAATGGTTAAAATAAAACAGTTAGCTATTCATATTACAACAATAACAACTCAGTAATCCCACAAGCGGCAAAATAGATAGATATTTCTATGTATTTCCCTTTCTCGTTGTATACAACTATTACTGTATAGAAGCTTGTGACTATCATGTGACATTCCGGGTTTTGGGATTTATACTTGTACATGCCGAGCGACTATGTTATGTCTACTTATATCCTTCTTTTTCCGTCTTTATTTTATCGTTTTCGAATTAAGATTTTTCCGCAAATTTAGGCTTACCTAGTCGTAGAGACTAGGTGCCGTCACGATACCTTTCGGAGGGTAAATCGGGTAGTGATATTATCACCTAACAATGTTTTGGAAAACTAGAGCACACGATTTAATCTGTTCCCCGAACACCTAATGTTGATCATCAATTCTGTCGTTTTCTAGACTTGTACCCTAAAAGAGACTATTACTTAAAAGCTCTAGAGAATTATGGTTGATTCTTTCTTCTGGACTAATAGCATGTTTGGCCAAGCTTTTCTAAGCTGATTTTCTCAAAGTTGACGAAGTGTTTGGCCAAGCATAGGGGCGGAAAAATGGTTGAAATAAAATAGTTAGCTATTCATATTACAACAACAACAACTCAGTAATCCCACAAGCAGCAAAATGGATAGAGATTTCTATGTATTTTCCTTTCTCGTTGTATAGAGCTATTACTGTATAGAAGCTTGTGACTATCATATGACATTCCGGGTTTTGGGATTTATACTTGTACATGTCGAGCGGCTATGTTATGTCCACTTATATCCTTCTTTTTCCGTCTTTATTTTATCGTTTTCGAATTAAGATTTTTTCGCAAATTTAGGCTTACCTAGTCGTAGAGACTAGGTGCCGTCACAATACCTTTCGGAGGGTAAATCCCGTCGTGATATTATCACCTAACAATGTTTTAGGAAAACTAGAACACATGATTTAATCTGTTCCCCGAAAACCTAATGTTGGTCATCAATTCCGTCGTTTTCTTGACTTGTACCCTAAAAGAGACTATTACTTAAAACCTCTAGAGAATTATGGTTGACTCTTTCTTCTGGACTAATAGCATGTTTGGCCAAGATTTTCTAAGCTGATTTTTTCAAAGTTGGCGAAGTGTTTGGCCAAGCTTAGGGGCGGAAAAATGGTTAAAATAAAATAGTTAGCTATTCATATTACAACAACAACAACTCAGTAATCCCACAAGCGGCAAAATAGATAGATAGTTCTATGTATTTTCCTTTCTCGTTGTATAGAGCTATTATTGTATAAAAGCTTGTGACTATCATGTGACAAGGTTTTGGGATTTATGCTTGTACATGCCGAGCGTCTATGTTATGTATACTTATATCCTTCTTTTTCCGTCTTTATTTTATCATTTTTGAATTAAGTTTTTCCGCAAATTTAGGCTTACCTAGTCGTAGAGACTAGGTGCCGTCACGATACCTTTCGGAGGGTAAATCAGGTCGTGACATTATCACCTAACAATGTTTTGGAAAACTAGAACACACGATTTAATTTGTTCCCCGAAAACCTAATGTTGATCATCAATTCTGTCGTTTTCTAGACTTGTACCCTAAAAGAGACTATTACTTAAAAGCTCTAGAGAATTATGGCTGATTCTTTCTTCTGGACTAATAGCATGTTTGGCCAAGCTTTTCTAAGCTGATTTTTTCAAAGTTGTCGAAGTGTTTGGCCAAGCTTAGGGGCGGCAAAATGGTTAAAATAAAACATTTAGCTATTCATATTACAACAACAACAACAACTCAGTAATCCCACAAGCGGCAAAATAGATAGCGATTTCTATGTATTTTCCTTTCTCGTTGTATAGAGCTATTACTGTATAGAAGCTTGTGACTTCATGTGACATTCCGGGTTTTGGGATTTAGACTTGCACATGCCGAACGGCTATGTTATGTCTACTTATATACTTCTTTTTCCGTCTTTATTTTATCGTTTTGAATTAAGATTTTTTCGCAAATTTAGGCTTACCTAGTCGTAGAGACTAGGTGCCGTCACGATACCTTTCGGATGGTAAATCGGGTCGTGATATTATCACCTAACAATATTTTGGAAAACTAGAACACACGATTTAATCTGTTCCCCGAAAACCTAATGCTGATCATCAATTCTGTCGTTTTCTAGACTTGTACCCTAAAAGAGACTATTACTTAAAATCTCTAGAGAAATATGGTTGATTCTTTCTTCTAGACTAATAACATGCTTGGCCAAGCTTTTCTAAGCTGGTTTTTTTTCAAAGTTGGCGAAGTGTTTGGCCAAGCTTATGGGCGGAAAAATAGTTAAAATAAAATAGTTATCTATTCATATTACAACAACAACAACTCAATAATCCCACAAGCGGCAAAATAGATAGAGATTTCTATGTATTTTCCTTTTTCATTGTATAGAGCTATTACTGTATAGAAGCTTGTGCCTATCATGTGACATTTCGGGTTTTGGGATTTATACTTGTACATGCCGAGCGGCTATGTTATGTCTACTTATATCCTTCTTTTTCCGTCTTTTTTTATCATTTTCGAATTAAGATTTTTCCGCAAATTTAGGCTTACCTAGTCGTAGAGACTAGGTGCCGTCACGATACCTTTCGGAGGATAAATCGGGTCGTGACATTATCACCTAACAATGTTTTGGAAAACTAGAAAACACGATTTAATCTGTTCCCCGAAAACCTAATGTTGATCATCAATTCTGTCGCTTTCTAGACTTGTACCCTAAAAGAGACTATTACTTAAAAGCTCTAGAGAATTATAGTTGATTCTTTCTTCTGGACTAATAGCATGTTTGGCCAAGCTTTTCTAAGCTGATTTTTTCAAAGTTGGCGAAGTGTTTGGCCAAGCTTAGGGGCGGAAAAATGGTTAAAATAAAACAGTTAGCTATTCATATTACAACAACAACAACTCAGCAATCCCATAAGCGTTAACCACCCATATTATCCACTAAATAATGGGTTGGATAATTAACTTTTTTAAAACGGGTCAAATATGGATAAGAACCATATTATCCATTTAAAAAATGGATAACCAATGAGTAACTTTTCCATTTATAAAGCTTCAAATTGGGGGTTCCTCAAGTTAGGGAGACTGTGAATTCTCCCAAAAGTTATCATATGCAAGAAGTCATGGATAATATGGTTACCCATATTATCTGCCGGTTAATCTGCTTTTATCCGTATTAAATATGTGTTGGGTCGAATAATTAATCCGTTTTTCATTACTCGTTTTCGACCCGACCCGACCTGCCCGTTTTCCACTCATACCTAAGCTTTTAGAATTAAAAAAAAAGTGCTTATGAGGAGAAGCATAAGTTGTTTTGGAGAAGCGGAAAAAAGTAGCTTCTTCTCATAAGCACTTTTTTGAGAAGCACTTTCGAGAAAAATACACTTAGAGTCACTTTTTAAAAGCTTGGTCAAACACTAGTTGCTTCTTAGAAGTGTTTTTCAAATTAATTAGCTAAACACAAATTGCTTTTCACCAAAAGTACTTTTGGAAAAGCACTCGTAAAAAAAACACTTTTCAAAATAATTGATTTTTCCAACTTGGCCAAATAGGCTATAAGACTATGATCCCGTTTGTATTGGCTTATTGTAAGTGCTTTTAAGTCAAAATAGCTTCTAAGTCATTTTGTTGTGTTTGGATAAAGTAAAAAAAATGCTTTTAAGCACTTGTTTTTAAGCTAAAATGATAAAAATAAGCCAAAAGTTAGAATTCCTAACTTATGAATTTTCACTTAAGAGTCACTTACAACAAGCCCGTCCAAACGGGCTCTATGACTTTGAGTCTTTGAGATAAGATTAACTTGGTACATTCACTTAATGACAAGTTTTTTTTTGGTAATAAAAGATTATATTAATTAAAACAGAACATAGTACATAAGGGAGATTTTTCAATGTGGGTCCACTGGAACATTATACATGAGGTTTGGTGTATGCCTAGGTGGGTCTAGGGTGGGTATTAAAGACAAAAATGATGCTACATTGATGGAGGTTACAATAGTAGTTGATACAACAGTGCAAGTTCCATTAGGGTCTCCGATTGAAAGTGGAGATACACGTCGGAGTAGGATTGGGCCATGCGCGTCTGCATGCAGTAGATCCATAACAAAAAAGGGCGCCTCATAGTATATGTTGGTGGTGACATATGTTGTTGTCTCAAAAACGTGCTTTGCTAATCCATCTGCAACCCTGTTTTGCTTCTGATATGTATGATCGATCGTAGAATTACCCAGTTGTTGGAGAACGGATCTTCAATCATTCAACAAATGTAAGTAAGCAAGGTTATCAGTTTTTAGTAAAGTGATTACTTCCAAAGGAAGTAGACAGTGGTTGGAGGCCATATTTAGTCCTTGCAGCAGGGCAAGGAGTTCCATTTGCACACTATTTGCCTTGTAAGTGCACCCTGAAAAGCCTAGTTTCCAGTTACCTAGAGAATCTCTAATGACACCACCATAACTGGAAAGATGGCCGGAAGATCCAGTCGCACCATATGTGTTTAGTTTGTAAAACCCTGAATTGGGTGGCTGCCATTTGACATACATCAGTATTTTTGTAGGTTTGGATCAACAGTTTTGGCCAAGGTAGAAAAATTCATGAGCTGAATTCAAAATTGAGTGAAGATTGACATAATTTGAAGACCATTCAAAAATATTTGTGTTCCTAGTTTTCCAGATGTTCCAGAGGCAGAAAGGAATGAGCATTGATGAGGGTAATGCCTGGGATGGTGCATTACAAACCTCCATGACAAATTGTCGTAGCCATTGAGTAGAATCGGGGTGGTTGTCTGTGAGAGAAAATCGATGGGACTGTAATATGGAGTTGGGACAAGAGAGAAAGTGCGATGTGACAAGAAAAGAAAATATGTGGAAGAGTCTCCTCAGCACTATAGCAGACGGGACAAACATCGGAGGGTACTATGTTGAGATGGTGGAGATATGATGATGTAGGGAGCCTGTTGTGAGCAAGTAGCCAAATAAAGTGGGTAATTCTTGGTGGTATTTGAAATTTCCAAATCCATTGAAAAGAATTAATATTATGGGGTTGATGAAGCGTTACGTTGAGAGATTTCACCGGAAAATGGCCATTATTTGTGAGTCTCCATATAATGCGATTGTAAGCATTGGGGTTTGAGGGGCAGTCATTTCCTAGGCATTGAGTGGGCCTTGAATTGGTTGCCTAAGAGACATGTTTGGTTGAAACCAATAATCATTCCAGAAATTGATATGCCTTCCCGTAGTCGGCTTTCAAAGTAGTCCTTTTTGGCAGTATTGCCAGCCCTGTTGGATGTTGGACCAAATGGTTGAGGATGTGAACATTGGATGTGATGGATTGGCATATTTGGAGATGAGAATTGATGCCCAAAAGGAATTTGGTGATTGGAATAATCGCCAAGCAGTGCTAGCTAGAAGGGTTTTATTTTTTTCTTTTAGACGTGGTATCCCTAGATCCCCTTCATTTTTAGGAGTAGTAATAGTATTCTAGTTAACAAGATGGAGTTTCCTAGCAGTGGTTGTGGATCCCCATAAGAAGTTCCTTTGGTATTGGTCAAGCTTATTAAGAATGAATGCCAGAATTTGACTAGTTGCATGACATGCATGGGAATCACATTGAGAGTGGACTTGATGAGGGTGACTCTACCTGCTTTAGATAGAAGTTTTGTTTTCCAGCCCGCTAGTCGTGCCTTGAAATTGTCTAGTAGAAACTGGTAATCCCTAGTGGTAGAGCGGTTGGCAGAAATAGGGAACCATAAGTATTTTCCAAAAGAAGAATCCTCGGGCATGTTGAAAGAATTTTTATCCTCATTAGAGCAATTTTTTGAGGAAAAAATTCTTGATTTACTAAAGTTAATATTTTGTTCCGATTTGGAAGCAAAGTGATGGAGATGCTCTATAATAGAGTGACATGAGATAGTTGTAATTTTAGTGGTTAGGATAATGTCATCAGCAAAGAAGAGGTGAGAGATTTGTGGACCATGCTTAGAAATTTGTATAGGATCCCATGAGGTGTGATCCACCGCTACATTAATACTTCTATAGAACATTTCCATACATAATAGGAACAAGTAAGGGGATAAGGGGTCGCCCTGGCGAAGTCCCGGGGATGGGGAGAAGAAAGGGGTAGGAGAGCCGTTAATAAGTATGGACACAGATGAAGTGGTGACACAAGACATTATAAGATTGATAATAGGTAATGAAAAATGAAAATGCAGGAGTGCATGGCGAATGAAGGACCATTCTATGTGATCAAAAGCCTTTTCGAGGTCAACTTTGATAAGTGCATGGCCTCGTTTGCCTTTCATTTTACGGAAATGTGTGAGGATTTTCTGGACAATAATAGCATTATTCGCTGCGCGACGGGACTATTGGAAGCTAGATTGAGTAGGGCCAATGAATTTTGGTAGGAGCAGTTTAATGCGGTTAACAATAATCTTAGTAATAAATTTATAAATAGTATTACAAAGACTAATGGGCCGGTAGTGTGAGAGAGAGGAGGTAGTTTGGTTCTTTGGTATAAGATAGATGTTAGCGAAGTTGATTTGTGAAGGAATACATTGGTTTTGAAAAATGTTGTGACAAAACTGCAAGACATATTCCTTAACTTCAGGCCAATATAATTGGTAAAAATGAGGATGGAGCCCATTCGATCCAGGTGATTTAAAGAGTTTAAAGGAATTGATAGCATCAATAATTTCCACATTGGCAAGAGGTCGCGTGAGATTGAATTCATCTTCTAAGGATAATACACAAAAATTGTTAGTAGGAAATGTAGAAGGTGATGATAAATGATCGGTGGTGAAGAGGTTAGCGAAATATTCTGAAATAGAAGAGTTGGTGGAATTAGCATCAAAATTACAGTTACCCGCTTCATCTTTTAAGGCAGTGATCTTATTACGCCTTCTCCTCTAAAGAGTTGATAGATGAAAAAAGCGAGTATTGACGTCTCCATCCTCTTATTTCTAATGTCTGGACTAGTAACCATCATAACTTGCTTCCCGCAATTCACCAATTCCAAGTAAACGTCCAAGAATGGAATATTCACACTTTTGATAATATTTTCAACAAAAAAGACCATACTGGCTAGGATTGGTGGTTTACAACAGTTTTCCCATTATCCCACGAGCCACTTCCTCCAGCAACCTGAACAAGTTCTTATACATGAATAGCGAAAAGGCTTAGATAGTACTGGATGTTGCGGGAGGAGACTAAGTAATAAAGGGCAATGATCGGAATGAGTCCTAGGAAGATGTCTAACAGAGGCTTCAGGGAAAAAATTGATCCAATCATAGTTTGCAACTAGCATATCTAATCTTTCCAAAATAGAGTAGAAGTTATGTCTATTGTTAGTTCAAGTAAACCTACTACCTTTATAACCATGGGCCATTGTAATTATCAAAGAGACAACGCAAGTTATTCCATAATAATTGACGATTTTGTGAGCAAGAACTAGCATAAATGGCAGAAAATAAAAAGTGACGGGATAAAGGTCGTACCTCCACTATGCAGTGAACTTCTTGATTGGTAATTGCTACTTCTTCTATTTTAGGTAGGTTTTCATCCAAAGGATTTTCATGCCTTCCGCATTATGTTCAGCCCCCACAGATGTCGGGCCATTGAAGTTGAAATCACTTCGAAGATGGGTGTGGTCACTTAGATGAGTTTCAAGGAGTACCACAAGTGAGGGATGATGATAGTGAAGTAGGGATCAAAAATTATGCCTAAACTCGAGCACCATGACAATTCCAAATAACAAAATTCATAAGAGAGCTAGATGATGAAGACGGGCGGGACTTAGGAACTGTTAAGTTCCCCGGACTCAGAGTCGGAATTAGCACTAGTGCAAATTTTCCTACATCAGGATTGACTGTGGGACGAAGCTTGAAGAGGCATTTTTTTAGATTTGGTGGGCAGTTGAGATAAATCTTTTTTTGAAACTACTCCTTTAGGACCAAGACTTGAACACCTGTGAGGTAGACTAGGTCTGTGCGAGATTCCGTGAGTTCTTCTGCTAAGGCGGAGATTTCTTGTTGTGACATCCCTAGTTGGGTCTCTTGTGAAAGAGGAGCTAGTGAGAGGTTAAGGGGACTTGTTGTAGAGGGAGGAGGGACTTTCATGGGGGTATGAAACGTGGTGTGCTGGTAAATCCAGGGAATCTGATGAACACCCGAAAAAGGAAGGGGATAAAAAGGTAACTCCCCGGGAAAGAGTGGAAGCTGAGGAACAGTCAGTGAAGGAGTTAGCGGGGGCGGATAACGCAGGTGTGTGTGGTTGTTCAGAGGATAAGAGGGAAGGTGAGGATGCATTTCCACTGGTGGTGTCATGAGACTTTGGTATTGGGTGTAGGCTTCCCAACCCAATCTCATTCCCTATGTCACTATCTGGGCGACATCTAGTGGATCCTGAATCATGATGAGGAGTTCCTGATCGTTGAGAACTATTGAGAACGTTAATGCCTAGCCCAGAAGACCCATTTCTAGCCATGACTGGGGAGTTTGAGGGATTGCAAGTGGTGTTTGAGAAGTGAAGACGCGGCGGAATGGAAGTAGATGAAAGAGGTTCTGGTTCTGCATGGTGGATTGAAAGAGTGAAAGATGATGGAATGGGGGTTGTGGAGCATGATGTATATGTATTCCTGTGTAGGGAATGTTGGGGTGGGTCGACATTTGGGTTATCAAGGTGAGTGTGAGCAGGAGATTTTGCGTGAGGCACAACACTAAGGTAGTTTGATTGATGTATTAAGAGGGGATTTGGTGATCCTGGCGGTGGGTCTACTTGTGGGCTAGGAGAAGTTGCAGAAGAAATAGGAACATTATGATTACTAACTTCGGAAGGTGGATTTAGGGAAGATGTTTGGGTCGGAAGTGGTGCATGCATAGGCGGTAGAGCATGTGGGCTATCTGCCTTAATGGGCCTAAGAATCCCAGAACTAGAAATTAGCAAGGTATCTGAAGAAGGGGAAGTGTCTATTGGAATATGTAGTAGTTGGGTCTGCTATAGCGAAAGTATGTGTGTGGGGAGCACGTGTTTGGCCATGGTGAAAGTAGGTGTGACATCGTGGCAAGCATGCATGGAATCAGGGGTGGGAAGTATTGGTTGATTTTGGGCGGTGGGGGCAGGTATGGTTTGGTTGGTTTGTAAAGTGGAAGATGACGTGGCTAGAGAATTAAGTGGGCTCTTAAGGCTAATGGGTAAAAGACCTACCTCCTCATTCATAATCTTAAGGGTTTCAAAGGGGTTAATAGATTGGGAGGTCCATTTATTATTAATATTAGGGCGAGTATTAAGATTAAGCAAAGAGACGAAAGAAGACGTACCTGGGGCCCCAGTTGGAGTTAGTGCCTTACCTCTTCTCAGTGGCGGGGGCTGCAGTGGCGTTGCAGGTGAGACAATTGTATTGGTTGTTGAAGCTACATGGGCATGCTGGTACGTTGTACGTCGGCTATTAGCCATTGATTGACAGCGATGTGGGAAAGCAACTGTTTCCAATCATCCATCTCTGGAGCTATATTCTCCAAAGTTTTTGATGGATCAGGATCTGAGATATTAGGGCTAGTTGATGGCTTTATTACAGAAGAGGGAGAAGGAGCAGGTAAGGTGATTGAAGAGGTAGGGGAAGGGCATTGAGTTGTTTGGTGACCTAAACAACCACATCTAGTACAAAGGAGATTAAGGCCTTTGTACCAAATTGATTTTCTGTGAGTTCCAATGTAAACGTGTGTTTTTAGTGGTTTCTCAATAGGGACTTCAATGCAAATACGGGCGTAGCGGCCTCTTGTGGTTGACGATGTGCAAGTATCAACCTTGAGTAGCTTTCCAATTTTATGTCCTACTTTTTGGAGTATATCCATGTCATAGAATTCAATAGGGAGTTCCGGGAGGCGTAACCATATAGCGAAAAAGGTGAGTTGGGCTGATGATGCAATAAATTTAGGTTCCTATATCCTCACCGAAAGAAAGTGATTAAACACAAACCATGGACCGTCATGTAAAGCACAATTCATGTTTTCTTCCTTAAGGAATTTGATTAAATAAAAATCATAGCCAGGATCAATTATTGGCAGTTCCTCATATGGCTTCCAAAGAGCATTTAGTTTTTGTTTCAAGGCCTGGTGACCCACTTGCTTGCCAAAAACCTTTATAATGACAGAGAATTGCCAAGGAAGATAAAGTCTAAATTTATCGGAAGAGGATAAAGGTATAAAATCCTCTGAATTCACCGTCGTATGACTTTCATATGTGAGGTCGAGGTCGAGGTCGTGATGATTGGTGTTGCAAGTTGAAGATAATTGTGGTAATTGAGAGGTGGAGAGTAAAGTTTGATTGTAGGAAGATTTATGAGAAATTAGATTTTGGACATCTATTTGCATTGACCTAAGATCTAGAGGCTCCATGGTTGAGAGCAACCCTTAATGCCAAGTTTTGAAACCAGTGGAGCTCCATTATTGTCACTCTCCTTTTAATTTGTGGTGATGCATGATTCTGCATGGAGTTTAAACGAAATAAAAATAAAAGTTTGTGATCTAACATAAGTTATATAGTAATTATTTATGTGATTATAAATATCTCGTTACAAATAAAGTAAAAAAGTTAAAATTAACTCTAAATAAAAAATGTATCACATTTATTTTGGAACATCGAGTATAATGGGACAAAAAATACAAGAAGTGTTGATTTATAAAGTCGTGCTACGCGTTCATTGCTGACCATTTTTAGACAACCTTATTCGTATCGATCAGAATCACATGTACCGCCACCATTTTGCACCGACACAACACAATCTTTAAATAAAAATCTGAATTACATCGAAGATTTTTAGCTTCCAAAAATGGAGGATTTCAGATCTAAGTCATATAACAATTCCAGAACACAATCTGAAAGCTATAGCTATACTACCACTGATGTTGGCTACGGTAACGGCGAACCCAATTCAAACCCAACTGGGTTTCGAGGAGATCTACGATGTTACAGTGCTTCCTATGCATCTTCTTCAAATAATAACAACAATAATACCCAGATGGAGTTGTGGGCGGCTAAAGATGTAAAATTCAAGAAAGGCGGCAAATCAAGTAATGGTTCAGTTTCTAAGAGCTGGAGTTTTACTGACGCAGAATTGCAGAGGAAAAAAAGGGTGGCTGGTTATAAGGTATACACAGTTGAAGGAAAAGTTAAGGGATCAATTAAGAAGAGTTTTCGTTGGATTAAAGAGCGCTGTACTAAAGTTGTCTATGGCTGGAGGTGATTATCTCCACACACACACATGTTATGTTATACAGTGTTTCTGGTTAAAAATAATTTCTTGCTCGTTATATTTTACTACTAATATATATTATTTGCCTTTGATGAGTGATCAACTACAAAGAATATTATTGTTGCTCTAAGCTTAGCTAAATTTGTGAATTACTTTAGCTTGATGCATTTCTATTTTTGATCAATTTGTTTTGTTTGGCGAAATTAAAAAAGTACTATGTTAGTATCTTTTTTTCGGGGTTCTACAGAGAGTGAGTTGCATAACTTAGTGCATAAGATACAGGGTACTGTAATTAACAAAGGCGGATTCAGAATTTAAATTCTATGGGTTCAACTTTTGAAATTTTTGGCATTAAACCCATTATATATTTAAAGTTACGGGTTCATATCTATTATTTTTGCAATTTTAATGAATTTTTACTCCGCGTCGAAAGATACGGGTTCAATTTGCACTACATCCCCTGCTGTAATGTAATCCATCAGCGAGTCTTTAAAGGTGTCAACTTTGCTTAGCATAGAATGTCCAGATCAACTTACTTATTTTTATTAGTTGTTTTAATGTTTTGGGGTGGATTGGTAACAGAGGCGGAGCCATGATTTGAAACTTATGAGTTCAGTATTCTAATTCTTTTAAGTTACCGGGTTCTAGATTAGTAATTTGTGCATAATTCATTCTTAAGACATACAGTATTTGGGCAAAAGTTACTACTGGACTAAGCCGAACCCGTATCCGAAGGGCTAGGTCCGCCCCTGAGTGGGGAGAGGAAGATTGTGTGGAAAAGGCAATGGAGTTTGCTTGAATTGCGCCAACGCTTGCTCTTATTATAAGTTTCGAATAACAGAATGTCCGGGCTACCTTGTATGCACCTTGACTATTCCATTAGGTAACTTACATCCTTCCATAAGTATAGGTACTACTATAACTTTGCCACGCTAAGCTTGATGGGAAGAAATCACATAAGCTTTTTTGCCTCAACTGAGATTCGACGTTGTCCCCTATCATCTTCATTTTAACTTCATCGGCTGCTAGGTTACATCGTTGGGTGCAGATCAAAGAATTCATACCTTGAATGTCATAATTAGATCTATCAATTCTACCATCTAGGGTAAGCTGAAAGGTGCTCTTGTATTTGAAAGCTTGAAGCAGTCTAGTGACTTGTAGTTTTAGACATTTGCTGAGAAGAAAAAGCTTAAGGTGCTCTTGTATTTGAAAGCTTGAAGCAGTTTAGTGACTTGTAGTTTTAGACATTTGCTGAGAAGAAAAAGCTTTATCCATCACTGAGCCATTACTAATTCTCGACGTATTGGAATGAATGATTTCTGCTCTGGATACTGGAGTTGTGACTTGTGAGATATGAATAGGACCATGTCCACCTTCTCAAGCCTCTCTACCATACCCTTAGAAAGTGACAACGGATGACTTCCATTACTAAATGGAAGAACTTTTCAAACTAGTTGATAGTTGTTGCCTGGTTGCACCCCACAATGGGTTCTAATTTACTAAATCACATGTTTCTGTTTTCGGAACATCACATGTAGAGTTTTTTGGGGGAGAATCACTCGGCGCGGGGCCTCCCGTGTGAGGTCAGGTGACCACTCTTTAGGGAAACTGTACTTTCTTTAATGAGAGTTAAATTTCCTTGATGAAACTGAATCTCCTTCAACTGTTTACTTCATCATGTAGTCAAATCCTATTCTTGCAGAGTATAACTTTTCCAGATTGTATAATATTTCCCAAGAAAGTATTCCAATATAGTATAACCAATTGTAGTTTCCTAGTTTAGATTAGTATATACTTCAACCATTCCTTTTTGCTCTCCTATTAATATTATCTGCTTTATGCTTTGCTAATATTCTTTTTTCGTTAATGCTAAAGCAGGCTCATGTTTCCTGAGCCGAGGGTCTATTGGAAACAGCCTCTCTACCTGCATTAGGTAGGGCTAAGGTTTGCGTACAGACTAGACTATCCTCCCCAGACCTCACCTGTTGGGATCATATTAGGTTTGTTGTTGTTGTTGTAAAGCAGTGGCTAGAGCAGCCTTGTGATGTTCCACAATTTCTTAAGGCAGTGGCGAGGCCACATGGTCACAAGGGTGGTCAACTGACTACCCTTCATCGAAAAATTACACTGTGTATATAAGTAAAATATTACGTTTTAGAGGTATATAATACATATTGAACACCCTTTGTTGTTGGGAATTTTTTCACTTCTTTCAAAGAAAATGTTAGCTTCGTCACTGCCTCTCTTAAGGTAGAGGCAAGATAGAAGAATGGTGTATCCTGCATTTCTTATTTTCTTTATTTTCATGTTTAGGTTGAGATTAGTCAAGTTGGTGATAGAGAAATTAGATGGTTAGCAACCATTTGACTGCATTTAAAAACCAGTTAAGTATGGATTTGTGTCGAAAAATTAGACTAATTTCCAAAGGCTGATTGGTGTATCATATGTTGAAAATTTAATTCAAATATAGCTCTTTGAGCCGAGGGTCTATCGCAAATAGCCTTTCTACCCCATCAGGTAGAGGTAAGGTCTGCGTACACACTACCCTCTCCATACCCCACTTGTGGGATTATACTGGGTCGTTATTGTTGTTGTTGTAATTCAAATATAGCTCTTTGTGGAGTGCTTCGACTAGGTCTTTTGTGAGGAATTGCCTTTCCGTGGGAAAAAGATGCTACCTCCGTTCGCTTTACTTGTCAAGTATTCTAAAAATAAATTATCACTTTTACTTGTCACTTTTAGCACATCAACAGAACACAATTTCTTTCTCTTGTTATACCCATAGTACTAATTATTCATTTCATATCATTTTCTCAAATCCATTAAAACTATGCATCAATTAATATGGGTATCATGGTAAATTAAGCACTTTATTTATTATTTCTTAAGGAGTGTGAAAAGTTCATAGTGGATAAGTAAAAGTGAACGGAGGGAGTACTTGGTAACTTAAACAAAGAGCTAGGAGAGGTGAAAATCAACAACTAAAAACGTAAAGAACGTAAAAGAGGCTTTGATTTAGTCTTAAAAGCGAAGTGTGATGTGTGGGTTAGGCGCAGTTCAAATTTTACCGCAAACAAATACTTAAGTGGAGAAAGCTAGAGGGACAGACCAATTATCTATCAAATTTTGAACCTTGTGCAGCCAAGCCATTAAGCTGAACTCTCAGACCGTTCAAATTCAAAGAAACCAAATGACAAAGAATAGACCGTTCAAAACTTGTGACTAAAAAATGGGCAAATCAACAAACACAGGACACCAAAGCGGCGTGAAAAAACAACCAACAGAAAGACAGAAGTTTGACAAATATCACGAGACTGCTGCAAAATCACAAATCAGAGATCATGATTCCTATAGGCATTCAACTCTCAAATTTGATATCGAACTTATCCTAACTACATGGGCGTTTCCGCGTTTGGACATAAGAACTGAAAAATTCCAAACAAAAAAAGTGAAAAAAAATTTCAAGTGAAAATGATATCACGAGACTGCTGCAAAATCACAAATCAGTGACCATCATGATTCCTAATCAGTGACTATCATGATTCATCTTCAAGTGAAAATTGGAAATCTTATGGCCAAACACTGATTTTGGAAAAAAAATGAAAAAAATCTATATCCAAACGGGATATGAAACAATTTTTTTTGGGAGAAAATGGTATGTTGCATTCTATTTTGCACACCTCGTATATTAGATAGATGAGTTTTTTTAAGGAAAATATACAAAGTTGAAACTCTTTTCCATTTCTTACTTACATTTAACACCTGAATTTATAGGCACAATGTAAGCTCGTGTTGCACGTGATGATTTCATCCACTAATGATTTGAGATAGATAAATAAATAAAATAGAGAGTAAGTTAAAGTTCCTATAAGAATGCATCGGTCGGTAATTCTTCCCACTAGTAATAAAAGCTTTAGTCTCGATTACAGGAGCAATACTTTCTCTAGTTACTATCTTCACTACAGTAGCCAAACGACTCATGCCTTAGCTCTAGTTGACAATCTTAGGGGCAGAAAAAACGTTGGGAGTACCTTTGGTAGACCATTACACAATATATTGAAGAGAAACGAACATATAGTGATCGTTGCACACAACATGGTTAACATAATGAATTACCAGAATCCTAATATAGGAGAACTGTATAAACTCAACGACACCCAACCTGAAAAGAATAGAGCACCGGGAATTTTAGTATTACAATGGCCAATGTACAGTTCTACTAATCCCCAACAGTTGGACAAAATTAAAAGCTTATAGACGATTCTGCATCACGCACGGCATTGATTTATAAAGAGCCATGCACCATATCGGAGTTCGTATTAACAGCACATCACCTCCTGTGCATGACCACCATCTGGATCTATTTATTTGCGATCAATCTTTTGCCAGCTTGAACAACCGCAGCTAGTTCCCTAATTTCCAACCCACAAATTCGAAGAAAAATCAACTTTTGGGGCTGCAATCTATCTGATGTCTACCACACAAGTATAGAGATTTACAAGAAAGTGAAAGGGTTTAAAATCAATGAGCCCTCTCTTTGTCATCAAAATGTAGCGCCTCAATTCCTTTGATTGTGGTTTCGTAGTTCTTTATTCCGGAAGTATTCTGGCCAGATGAAGCATATCTAGGATCAGACGATCCACCAAGTGGAGAGCTTCTATGTCCACCTGATAGTTTGTGCATGGTCCCTGGACTTGCGTCAGGTGTGCGAGAATGTGTAGGGTCAGAGTCATTCCCCATTGTGAAAGCCTCATGGCTCCCGGAGACTAGACCTCGCCTCAGAGATCCACTAGATCTTCCCATAAAAGTGGAGCTTGATAGCTGCAAATATTGGTAGGATTCAGAAAACTGGAGGAAAAAGTTGAAGACTTGTGGTGTAGCACAACAGTAAACTTCAATTTTGACAGCTTTGTAACCTTAAAAACACCATTTACTATTTCGTTTTCGTGCAAGCTAAGTTAATATCGAACTACCATGTTTACCCAAGGTGATAGCATCTTAGGGAAAATTCATCAGCAGTAATGGAAGACTTGTGCCAAGACACATTTCACAGTAACAGCTTCACAAGCCTTGATTGTCAGAGCATCACAAATCTCCCGCTAACAGCCTTTCAGGGCCTCTAGCATTTGAAATTTACTTTCTCTTTACGAAGGTTTTACTTATTCAGTTACTCAAACTCACCATAGCATCCCGGCTTGTGGAATCATTTCCAATAGGACTCCTCTGCCTGGATAAACTTCCAGCATTTATAAGTGGCCCAGAACTTCTCCTCCGAGAAGGCTCTGCTGATTGTCTTCCTTCTTCTTCACCTGCAAAAAATGTAGGAGAGCAGATAAAAACTGAGATTCTCATAAAAATAGAGACACTTGACCAGTAGTTAAGTGTAGTTAGCAAAAGCCAGACACAAGCTGAAATAGAGACAATGTGCTTAGTCTAAAAACAAAAGCACACAGAGAGACGGTATTCCGGGAAATAACCTGACTGCCTTTCTACATTTGGAATAACTGGAGGCATGCCTGAGCTGGGTCCGGCACTAGGGCCGCCCTAGGAAAAAAAACCAACGGTTGTCAGATACAAGCGCATCACACATGAAGAATGAAAAACGAGATGGTATACCACTCACAAGAGGTCGGGAAGGAGGAGCTGCAATTTGTGATTGCTGATACTTCAAAATAGTCCAATCAAACACATAGTCAAACTGAAAGCCTGCAACAGGAAACAGAACTGTAACAGAAAGCTAGTTGTACATTACCAAATAAAGCCAAAAACAGCTTCCAAAAGCTTATTAAGACCTTCACGGATGAAGAGGTCACGGAATATTCTCTTCAGATAAGCATAATCTGGCTTATCCTCAAAGCGAAGAGAACGACAATAATGGAAATATGAAGCAAATTCAGTAGGATAACCACGACACAGAGCCTGCAGAAACAGAGATCAGCTGTTTAGGCTCCATAGAGAAATATTTTAAATAATCCAGTCACCAAATCTGTAAATAAATTACCTCAATAGATGTTGAAACCTTCTTTTCACTAATTTTCTCATACTTCTGCTTCTTAGTTCCTGCTTTCAGTCCTTGCCAAGGAAGACTGCAATAAATAGATGTCAAACACAAGCAGAAAAAAAACAAGAGGATAGATTGCAGCAAAAATCACCTTCCTCTGAGGAAGTACATAAGAACATATCCAAGAGACTCCAAATCATCCCTCCTGCTTTGTTCTACAATTACCAAAATAATACATTAAGACATTGAGTCAAAAGATAGTAGAGTTCAACCGTCAGAAGAGTGAAGAAGCAGGGCTAAATACCAGAACACTTACCGATACCAAGGTGAGTGTTCATGCTAGCATATCTTGCAGTGCCGGTCAAGTTTTTGTTCTCTCTGCAGTGCAAAATACCAGAAAATACCATATAAGCTAACACGCATGATAGGATTCACAAATGCTAGATACGTAATGCATGTGCTTGAATATTTTTTTTTTTTTTAAAAAATCAAGGACACTCTGAATGAATAGTGCACATGTCTCTGTTGTACTTCAATTATAAGCTGGAATACCCAGATATTCACACACAAGATTCTAGGACATTCTGAATAATAATGAGCTGCCCTCCGTTGTACTTACAATTCTAAGCTGGGATATTCAGATATTCACACAAGGTTTTCTTTAGGGAACAGAAGGGAACGAGAGGGACTGGTATTTTTCAAGATTTTAGCACAATCATTAGCCTCCTCTCATTTCCTTTTTCTTCCAATTCCTTCCATCCAAGCATAATATTAAAGTTTTCAGTAGGAATACATGTGTTCATCAAGCAGATAACATCATACATTTCGTATTGTATTATAGCCCATTATAGACAAAGCAGAATCTTGCATTGTCATATTAAAATCTCAAAACAGCCCTAGCTGTACCTTTACATAACACTCAACTGAAGCCAATAGGATTATATCTGCTGTGGTTATTTAAAAACTATTCAACATTTTCTTGTTTCTTATGAAATAAGCAATTTGTACATAAAAAGAGAAATCTGAATAAACTTTCATATTGAGTCATGACGTCATCCCTTTTTTTCGAGGTAAAATATTTTGCGCTATGAAGGACGTTGTCAGCACCCTGATAATTTAGGCAGATGGCCTGGAGCTGTTCCTATCTTTTGCAGTCCTTCCATGTGTAATCCTTGCATCTTCTTGATGCCTTTTAATGAAATTTCTTACTTCATAAAAAAAAGTATTCTGCGTTATGATGTCCTCACTGGTAGGGGCTTTAAGTTGACTACAAATCAGTTTGCTTCCAGTGCTAAAGCCAAGTCAAAGCTTTTAAAATACGGGAAAAGAACAAAAGGAGCAAGAGGATATTCAATATACTATCCGGTAGAGCAAAAAAGACGACGAGAAATAAAGGTGCTGTAAACACTTGTTATCATACCAAGCAAGCAACTCATAATCAACTAACCGGTAAGGAATGTGCTGGTGAGTTGAAGTGTCTCGATACTTTTTGGCTAGACCAAAGTCAATTATGTAAACCTGCATTTTATTGTCAAAACAAAATGATGAGGGAAAAATATCCTACAAAATCGTGGAAATAAAAGAATAGATATAGTAATAAGAATGTGGGACCTGATTTGCACGTCTTCCCAAGCCCATAAGAAAATTGTCTGGCTTGATATCTCGATGCAAAAATGATTTGGAATGAACAAATTCAACACGATTTATCTGCAGTAAATGCCAGAATAGCCATATAACCAACATATTTTAAGAAGGTTTACAAATGCTAAATTTAATGATTTAAACAAAAGATTAACCATTTGATCTGCAAGCATTAAAACTGTCTTCAGGGAAAGCTTCCTGCTGCAAAAATTAAATAAATCTTCAAGACTGGGTCCTAGCAAATCCATGACCAGAACATTGTAATCTCCCTCCACGCCAAACCACCTCACATTTGGAATACCAGCTACAACAGAAGTACTAGAATTACAATGCTACAAACTAGACAAGAGAGCAGATATGTTTTAAAAAGGGAATGAAAAAGTAAAAAAAGGACACAGGAAAAGCCATTACTTCCTCCTTGAAGAATTCTATATAACTTTGACTCATATAGCAACTGAGGATGCTTTGTCTTGACATTTTCCTGCAACAATATTTAACACCTTGAAGCATAACAAAAGATATAGATGAATAGCCATTTATAGTGTGACAAGACATAACAAGCCAAGATCTTAAAAAGCCATGAGCTAGGAGAACACCTTGCTTGGTCCTTAATTATTTTTTACAAGGATCTTGCAGATATTTGTTATAAACGAATATGCTACACATGAGGTTCATCGCCTAAAGCTAGTTCAACAAGCAAGCAATATGTCAAAATCCTAGATGTTGGTGGGATGGAATATGTTTCAGAGCTAAGACCAGGGCACCGTTACATAGTAGTCTTCAGAAAGTGCTGACTTTGACGATTTGGCTTGTAATTCTTACTATAGAAATGAGATGAGTTTGATATATCTTTCCTTCAAACACCAAATTTAAAAGTTTATTTTAATATTTTTCTAGGAAAAGTTGGAAACCTGCAACACGACTACAAATATTCAGTAACACTATCAATTCTTTTTCAGTTTGGTTCGGAATCTTTTCATAGGTTTCTGTGGAAATATATGGATACATTAATCCATGACAAGGATCAGCATGCACTAATAAGCCAATCATAAAATGCATCAAAGGCGTCCTCCACTAGTAAAACCTATGCTTTTTCTCCATATATCAATGTACGATACTTTAAGAAGCTTCCTGAATGCCCACTTAAACTCAAGCAAAGAAGACTCCCCCTTTAACCAATTGACAGTGTTCTTTAGGCTCTCCCTGTTTCAGCAATGAAACAAGAAGCAATACACAAAGCTTTGACCTAGTTGCCCTCAGATGAACACAGCCCGCAAAGGCCTTGAAGAATGCACCTCAACCAAGCAAGTAAACTCCGTGCACAACGTGACGAAAGAAATTCAAACATCCTCGGTTTCTACCCACAACAGATGAATATGGAACTACTTCAACATTCAAGAGGGTGCAACCTGGTGGTCAACGAAGTTGGATGAGAACTCAGGTTCAAATCCTAACAGATGCTAAAAAAAAAAAAAACTACGTGATTTCTTCCATCTGCATAAGCCATAGTGGGCATAGCTATCCGGTGCATAGGAGATAGCAGATATCCAATGAAATACTCGATATGGCTCAAAAAGGCCCACACACAGGCGGATCCAGGATTTAAAGTTTATGAATAATAATAATTGGTTTCAAAGTTAGCTATTTATAGATATTTAATGAATTTTTTAGTAGAAATACAGGGTCTACGCAAAATTACTGGGTTCCCGGGAACTTAGTAACTACACTCTAGATAGATCCGCCGCTGTCCACACACCACCATCGTCCAAATAAAAATATGGAAGTACTTCAACTATATACTATCCTACTATGTCAACATCAATTGCCTCAATTGATATCTAAGTTTCCAGAAACAACACATTCCAAAAGAGACAGTAATTTAAAATACAATAACAAAAAAAAAAACTGCAATAAGAGTAATGTAAGCACAAGTGTAGTAAATTACTGGTACAAATAAATAAATGAACGAATAAACCCACTCACCAGCTTAATTGCCAACTCCTCATTAGTCTGAATATTAGTCCCTACACAATAAACAAAACAAAAATAAATAAATTTCTCAAAACCACAAACAACACAAATAAATTGACAAATTCTCCGGAAAGAAAAAAAAACTCACCAAGATAGATCTCACCGAACGATCCACTGCCAATTTTGCGACCAAGTCGATACTTGTTACCCACACGAGGCTCCATTCAAAACTTGAAAAAAAAAACTAACTAGGTCAACCTTGGATTCCTAAAGAAAGCTTCAAATGCCAAAAGAAAAAAAAAGGATTTCAACTGTGTTCTACACAGAGATCCGACGGAGTTCAAAAATGAAAATGTGATTTTTTTTTTCTCTATCTACAAAGCTAGGGTTAGGTTGAAGCAGGTAACAGAGAAAGAGAAGATTAAAAAGAATATAAAATAAAAAAGAAGAAAGAATTTGAATAGATGCTCTTTTTTCCCTTTTTTTTTATTTTTTTATTTTTTGCTTTTTGAGTAGTGATAAAGTGCTTTGCGTGGTTACGGCGCATAATTTGGAGGATAATTCACGTGCCGACACAGCGCGTGATGGAAGTATCCATAAGGAAATGGAAAAGATTAGTGCTGTTTGATATGCGGGGTATGGACACGTGACATATCTGGCAAGGTATCTACTGTCACGTGACCTAAATTTTTCTTCTTTTTTTCTTTTTGTTATTTAATGATCTAAATCCTAATATTCGATATTTATTGGCCACTAATTCGAATTCATGCTTGATAACGGGCTAAATTTACGTAGTTAGTGTAGGTTTGCACTCCAATTTAATGATGTTTCACTATTTTACGGATGCTAAATGATGTTAAAATAGCTCTAATTGTTGACTTTATGTTTCGCAGGAGCAAAATGTGCTATGAAGGACCTAGGACGGTGTTTGGAGCAAAAATGAAGGAAGAAAGCCCCTTGGAATATTTGATGTGTGAAAAGAAGGCTGAAAGGCGCTTGGACAGAATATAAGTCCACTAGCGCGACCGCGCTAGTCCAGTTACCGGGACAGAACAAAAGGGCATTAGCGCGACCGCGTTACCCAGCGATCCCCCGGGAAAAACAAAACCCATTTAGCGCGCCCACTAGCGTGAGGACTGTTACGCGGCGCCTTCCTGAGATGCTTTGGAAGGGCGACGTAAGGCTAAGCAACCAATGTCAGGGTGGTTGTTGTCCGCCAAATGAGGTCCCCGCCACACGCTAGACTAGATCGTCAGTGCCGTGTGGGAAAACCAATGCCAACAATTGAGAGAACAGTAATAATGTTTGAAATGATGAAAGCTGGATTGCAATAATGAAAGCTATTACAAAAGGAAGGAAATGCGGTGTCGAGGGGTAGAGACACCAGTACAGGGATTTGCTTGCTTGAAAGTTTTGAATGCTATATACCCCCTAATAATGCTTAAAAAAAATAAACCCTAGTTACATGAGTAGACTAAACTAGGCTAGAGAAACATAATGGAAGTAAATGGAATAAAGCTAGTCTATGATTACAAAGAAAAGGACTTAGTTTTCTACAAAGGTAGAAACAGGTCCGTTGGCAGCAACTTTGTCTTCGGCATCATGATCTGCGCGCGCGGCATTGTCTGTGCGCGCGGCGCTGTTGGCAGCTGCTTGCGGCTGGGCGCTAGCGAGGGAAATTGGTGGGGCGACAGAGGCACCTGCGCGCTTGTCACTTGGAGCGGCCAAGACCACGGGGCCGTCCGTGGCGCTAGGCGTTGGGATGCTTGCTAGGACGCCACGGGGCGCGTCCAAGGGGTCATGGGGCATGGATGGAAAGCCGCCCATGACAGAACTAGCGCGGGCGCGCTAGTCCCAGTCGTGAACGTGATTTCTCAGGGCTATAATTGGAAGTTTGGGGCAATTTAACTTAATCTATATAAGGTTCAATTCGCTCAAAGGAAGATTTTATCAAGGTTTTTAGGCTTGTTCAAGAATAGCAAAGACAAGAGGCAAGGAGGGCAATTGAGCATCAATTCTCATCTCCCTTCCTTGTGATTTTACCATTGTTAATGAATTCTTTTGTTATTTTCAATACAATTACGAGTAGTCTAACAACAATAATTGATAGGTTAATTCCCTGTGGGATTCGGCTCTGGACTAAATACTCAGATTATATTGCAACGCCCGCTTAGTCTTTTTATAAGACATAGTTGAGCGTGATCAAATTTTGGCGTCTTTGCCGGGGATTTAACGGTGTTATCAATTATAGTTGGAAGAAAATACAAAAATTCTTAAGTATAGTCAATTTTCTTCAATTTCATTCAAATATTGAAAATGTAACGTTTGCTGACTTGGTTATACAGGTGCATGCCTAGAAACTCATCGAGAACTGGTGAAGTATTTGAAGCCTTACCAGACCCCGAGAAAGTTTTCAAGGCGTTGAACAGGGCCAACCGGAAAAACAAGCAACAACCACCAATTGAACAAATTGAAACAGATATGGCAGATCTCAATGACAGGAATAACAACAATGGGGAAGACGTGGTTGACCCAGTTGCGCAAGGTGTGGCGCATGTGGTGCCAATTGTACCAGAGGCGCCTTTATATGACTGGGCACAACCCACGGCGGAAAATTTGGCCACTGCAATAGAAGTCCCTCAGATACAGGCTGAGTCCTTTCAGATCACAAATAGTATGTTGCATTTGTTGCAGAAATAAGGGACTATTTCAGGGGTCATACATTAAGGATCATCAAGCATCTGTTGTTTCCGTTCTCAGTGACAGGAGTCGCCATGACTTGGCTCAACTCACTCCCCATCAATTCTATTGCTACATGGGAGGAGTTGGTTAAGCAGTTCCTAAACAAGTTCCATCCACCAAACAAAACAGCTCAACAAATTGATGAAATCTTGAGCTTCAGATAGAATCCTACAGAGTCACTGCAGGAAACATGGAAACGGTTTAAAGGAATGTAAGTTATCTGCCCGCACCACGGTATTCCAGAGCAGATGTTGGGGAAGCGATTTTATATGGGCCTGGCGGACAGTGTTAAGGCAAATGTTGATGCTTCAACTGGTGGAGCATTCCTGAGCAAAACATGGAGAGAGAGAGAGCCAGAGCTTGCTTGATAAAATGGCACAGAATTCGGGGTGGACAACCAGGGATGCACCTATTGCCCTAGTGGTTCACTCAGTGCCACTAGACTCGTCCAACACTATTGCTGAGAACATGGCCACTTTGATGACACAAATAAGCATACTTACTAAGAGGGTGGAGGAGTCGGGGCAGAAGCAGCAGGTACATATTGTGGACACTACCAATGGAGGCTTATGCACATCTTGCATTATTCAACCACTTGGAAACCAATGGAATGCTGAATGTGATCATCCTCACTACCCTAAAAACATGAACTATGTGTCAAATTATGGAGGCCAACGATAGGGTGGACAGAACCGGGGCCAGAAAAAATCAGTCGTACAAGCCACCTCATCATCAGCAGAACAATGGAAACATGGGCGCCATGAGACTTCATGGTAATGTAGCGCCTTACCAAAGGCCACAGGGGTATAATAATCAAAATCATCAACATGCGTATCACCCCCCTCAGCGTTACATGGGGGGAGACAAAAAGATGGGTTTTCCAGACTTGAAGCAATGATGCAACAGGTTATTGGGTCAACTGCAAAAATCAGTAAGAGAGTAGATGCTCATGAGTCAGCTATTAAAAATATTGAAGTACAAATGGGCCAGATTTCAATGTCTTTGAATAATCGTCCTTTTGGGACATTGCCTGCAGACACTCAGGTAATTCCTAAGGATCAGGGTCCAAAGCAGCTGATGGCAGTGAGTCTATGCAATGGCAGGGACTTAGACTTGGAGTAGGAAAGAGCTCGTGAAAGAAGACAGGCTGAGAAACTGGTACCAGTGCCAATGGAAATTAATGAGTCAACCAACCTGACTAAGGTGACAGTGTAGCCTGCTGAAGGAGAACCCAGTGCGCAGAATGAAGCTGAGAAGAAAGTTGAGATAGCCCGGGAACCGGTAGCTGAGGTGGTGGCTGACAAAGAAAAATCCCAAATCACTGGGAAGAAGAGACTACCAGCACCATTCCCACAGAGGCTGGCCAAATACCAGAAGGATGAACAGTATAAAAAGTTCTTGGATATGTTGAAACAGATACAGGTAAACATTCCTTTGATTGATGCTCTGAAGGAAATGCCTGAATATGCGAAAATGATGAAGGAGTTGACGTCCCGAAAATTTGATTTCCAAGACTTAGCCACAGTGACCCTCATTCAAACATGCAGTGTTGTGGTGACCAGATCGATTGCTGAGAAGTCATCTGATCCATGGAGTTTCACCATTGGAAATTTTGCCTTTGCAAAGGCACTTAGTGATTTGGGGGCCAGTATTAATATTATACCCTTGTCCATTTATAAGAGATTGGGGATTGGTAGAGCCAGACCGACTTCCATGTTATTGCAGCTGGCAGACAGGACGGTAAAAAGACCGTCAGGCATTCTGGATGATGTATTGGTGCAGGTGGGGAAGTTTGTGCTCCCCACTGATTTTGTTATACTGGATTGCAGAGTGGATGAGGAGATTCCCATAATTTTGGGAATTCCATTCTTGACCACAGGAAGAGCCCTTATTGATTGTGAAACTAGGGAGCTCAAGATGAGGCTAAACGATGAGGAAATCACATTCAATGTGCAAAAATCCATGAGGCGATCGAGTGAATTCGCCAATTGTTCTCTTATTGATGATGTGGATGTGATAGTGGAGGACGATGATGTGTCCTTAACTACTGAGGACCCCCTTGTTGCATGTTTGATGAATTTGGGTGAGGTGAATGGGGAAGAATCGACATAATGGGTGTTAGCACTTGAAGGGAAAGGGGTATGGCCGAGGTCACTCGAATTTGAGCCATTACACTTAGAAAAGAGAGAGACTCCGCCAGCCAAGCCATCTGTTGAAGAGCCACCCAAGCTGGAGTTGAAGCCACTGCCAGCCCATCTCATGTACGCGTTTCTTGGACCTAATTCTACTTTACTTGTTATTATCTCATCCAGTTTGCTAGATGTGCAGGCAAAACAACTCTTACAGGTACTCACTGAGTGCAAGACTTCCATTGGGTGGACCATGGCAGACATAAAAGGGATCATCCCGGCATACTGTATGCACAAAATTCTCCTGGAAGATGGGCACGAATCTTCCAGGGAGCACCAAAGGCGACTGAACCCAAACATGAAGGAAGTGGTGAAGAAGGAAATTATCAAGTGGTTAGATGCGGGAATCATTTTCCACATCTCTGACAGCAACTGGGTTAGCCCAGTGCAATGTGTTCCAAAGAAGGGTGGCATGACAGTTGTGAAGAATGACAATAATGAGTTGATATCGACAAGAACCGTCACTGGCTGGGGAATTTGCATGGATTACAGAAAGTTAAATCTTGCCACCCGGAAAGATCACTTCTCACTTCCCTTCATCGATCAAATGCTCTACGGACTAGCAGGGAGGTCTCACTTTTGTTTCCTGGATGGATACTCGGGGTAAAATCAAATTTCCATTGCCCCATAAGACAGGGAAAAGACCTCCTTCATATGTCCCTATGGGATATTTGCATTCAGAAGGATGCCCTTTGGCTTATGCAATGCACCTGCCACATTTCAAAGGTGCATGATGGCCATATTCACCGACATGGTCGAGGATTTCATGGAGGTGTTCATGGATGACTTCTCAGTGGTGGGAAATTCATCCGATGAATGCCTAGAAAATCTGACCAGAGTGTTGAAGTGGTGTATTGAGACGAACCTTGTGCTTAATTGGGAGAAGTGTCATTTCATGGTACAAGAGGGGATCGTCTTGGGGCACTTGGTGTCGAGCAAAGGAATTGAGATGGATTGCACCAAAATAGATGTGATTGAAAAGCTTCCACCGCCCACATCGGTTAAAGCTATAAGGAGCTTTCTTGGGCATGTCGGGTTCTACGGCGATTCATCAGAGATTTCTCCAAAAAAGCCAACCCTCTATGTAAGTTGCTTGAAAAAAGATAAATCCTTTTGTGTTTTCTAATGATTGCAGGGTGCTTTCGAGGAGTTGAAAAAGAGGCTAGTCACGGCCCTGATCATTTTTGCCCCTGACTGGGAGCAACTATTCGAGCTCATGTGCGATGCCAGTGACTACGCAGTGGGAGCAGTGTTAGGACAACGTAAGGAAAAGATAATACATCCAATCTACTACGCAAGTAGGACATTGAGTGGGGCTCAACTGAACTACACAGTGACCAAAAAAGAGATGATGGCAGTAGTGTCCGCCTTCGACAAGTTCAGATCATACCTGATCGGCTCGAAGGTGATTGTGTACACTGATCATGCTGCCCTCAGGTATTTGATTGAGAAGAAAGAATCCAAGTCGCGCCTAATTTGTTGGGTGCTTCTACTACAAGAATTCAATCTAGAGATTCGTGATCGCAAAGGCACGGAGAACCCAGTCGCAGACCACCTATCGCGACTTTAAGGTGCTGAAAATGCAGTGGAAGTAGAGGATATTTTGGAAACCTTTCCAGATGAGCAGCTACTCACCGCGAATATGGAGGATATGCCATGGTATGCAGACATTGCAAACTACCTGGCTAGTGGTATTGAGCCCTATGAACTCTCATCTGTCCAAAAGAAAAGGTTTTATCGTGATTGCCACAATTATTATTGGGATGAACCTCACTTGTTTAGAATTTGTATTGATAATATGATCCGGAGATGCGTCCCCGAGATAAAGCAATTTTCTGTTTTGCAGGCTTGTCACGCTTCAGCGTATGGAGGGCATTTTGGAGGAGTTCGAACAACAGCAAAAGTCCTAGAGGCCGGGTTTTACTGGCCAACTGTGTTCAAAGATGCTCACCAATGGGTGAAGGGCCGTAATGAGTGTCAAAGGACGGGAAACATATCCCGTCTTCATGATATGCCCATGAACCCGATACAAGAAGTGGAGGTGTTTGATGTTTGGGGTATTGACTTCATGGGTCCCTTTTTCCGCTCCTACGACAATAAAAACATACTTGTTGCTGTAGATTATGTCTCCAAATGGGTGGAAGCTGCAGCTCTCCCCACCAATTATGCAAGAGTGGTGGTGGGGTTCTTAAAGAAAAACATGTTCACCCGTTTTGGGATTTCAAGGGCCATCATCAGTGACGGAGGCACCCACTTTTGCAATCGTGTCTTCAAAAAGTTGTTAGCTAAGTATGATGTGCGCCACAAGGTGGCTACCCCTTATCACCCTCAAACGAGTGGGCAAGTTGAGGTATCAAATCGAGAAATAAATAGTGTGTTAACGAAAACGGTAAACGCCACAAGAACTGATTGGGAGAAAAAGCTTGATGATGCACTCTGGGCCTACAGGACTACATTCAAAATGCCAATTGGTATGTCGCCATACAAGTTGGTGTTCGGAAAGGCCTGTCACCTGCTGGTAGAATTGGAACATCGAGCTTGGTGGGAACTGAAATAGTTGAACATGGATCTTGATGATGCGGGCACAAGTCGAGTCACTGAGCTTCATGAGTTGGAAGAATTCAAGTATCTGGAATTTGAAAGCACGAGGTTGTATAAAGAAAGAATGAAAAGGTTACATGACAAAAACATTGTGGACCGCAACTTCAAACCCGGAGATAAGGTACTTCTTTATAACTCAAGACTTAGATTATTTCCGGGTAAGCTCAAGTCCCGATGGTCTGGACCATTCAGAGTGGTCGAAGTGTTCCCCTCTAGTGCTGTAGAGATTGCTTCGGACGATGGGTCCAACACCTTCAAAGTTAATGGGCAGAGATTAAAACCGTATGTGGGGATGGACGAGAACACAGAGGTGTCTGCGGTGTATCTTGGTGAACCTCAGAGGTCGAGCGAGCCTTAAATGCGCTAATTCTGCGTCGTGCAACGACCTTAAATCATGCGCTTCATGGGAGGCAATCCATTGATTTGTTGTAACTGTCGTGCCACGACATTAACTAAGGCGCTGGTTGGGAGGCAACTCAACATGTAGTGTTTATAATGTAAGTACTAACATTTGCAGGTGTGTGCGAACAAGGGTGGACACAAGCCACCCAAGGAATAAGTAAGAAAAATGAGGTGTGTTGAGGCCTGGGGTAGCGCGAGCGCGCTAGTGCTAGTGCTAGTGGTCGCGCTAATCAAGTTTCATTCTGCCCCAGTTCCTCTCAACTAGCGCGACCGCGCTAGTGGTTGTGCTAGTGGTCGCGCTAGTCGACTTTTATTCTGCCTCAACTAGCGCGATCGTGCTATGGTCACGCTAAGATCGCGCTAGTACCGTCTCGACACCAGTTAAAAAAAATAATTTATTTTATATTCTTTTTCTTTCTACCCCAACCACACACAATTAAACCTACCCCACTTCTTTCCCCCACGACCCCACATCCCCCCCCCCCCCCCCTCCCCCAACCGTTCGAACTCCCCCTCTCCTAAACCCTCCCTCTTCTTCTACTCTTCTTCTCCTTCTCCTTACCCCAAACAAAGAATCCTTGCAATTCTTCTTCTTTATTCTCAAGCCCAAGAACTCACAAGACCAAGTCACACTCAACCCAACTCTCCATCTCTCGATTTCTAACCCCCACATATATGTATTTTCTCTACTAGTTTTCTTTTAATTTTGTAGTTTTTCCTTTTCCTTTATAAAGATTTTTTTTTTTTGTAGTTTTCTTCTTCTTATTGAGTAGAGTTACTTGATAATGTGTGAGTTGTACTAGTGATTGATGATATGTGGAGAGTGGTATGTTGTGATTGCGTTGGGTGAACTTGGGTAATGATGGTAGGAGCTGGAATCTAAAATTGAGTAATTGGGGGCTCCGATGGGTAATGCCTACCATATGTTTGTGAAAATGCCCCATTGAAGGGAAGTAATGTGACCAATTGTCAGTTGAAGTCTGAGTGACCACAGTTGGGTCACCATGTTGTGTTGAGCTAATAACGTGCTTTTTGTAAGTACAACGGCCCCCCGCAAGCGTCAAGACATCGGTTCCTCCTCACGCAGACGAATAGGCTCCTCAAGCCGACAATTAGGTTCTTCCACCTGAAGGCCACAGAAATATGTTGACACTCGGCCTTTCGACAGTAATAAATTTGTATCTGCAAAGGCCCAGGACAGGTTCGCGGAAAAAGAATCTAAGTCACCAATACCTGAGAGGGGCATGAATATCCTAGTCGTCCGCAGAATTGTACCAGGATGCATGACGAGTTGATGAGGCGTCGTTCGGATGTCTTATTTGAGGAGCATGATGAGGCCAATGCAATGATGGTCAGGGAATTTTATGCCTATGCCCCGGAGCACGAAAACTATGTTGTCACAGTGAGGAGGAGGCAGGTTAATGCCTCGATGGAGGCCATCAGGAGAATTTACAAGTTGTCACCACCAGTTAATGAGTACGAGGATGGTTATCAGGCTAATGGCAAAAGGTACTCTAGCTGGGATAGGTTCCCCCGACTATTTGTCAACCGGGTGCGGAGATGAGGTGGTACAAGTACGAGAACAAGTTCCACTCATCCGCTCTCAAGTTTGAGGCAAAAGGTTGGCCTTACCTCATCAATAACAAACTCCTACCGTCCCACAACACCTCGGAGGTGAACATTCCCCGAGGGTGTTTGATTTGGTGTTTCATGACGGGTTGCGAGTTTGATGTGGTCCGGATCATTCACGAGGAGATGTTTGAACGCAGCAAGGTTCAAAGGTATGCGTTCTTCTACCCATCTCTCATCACTCGATCGTGCCTAGCGGCTGGGGTGCCAGGAGACTTTGTAGTGGATGGCAGAGTGCCACCGGTTTACAAATTCAGAGCTGATAGAGTTACAATGGGAAAGGATGCGGTGATGGTGGATGATGACATGGAGGGACATGACTCTGAGGAGGATGATGAGGAGGAGCACGAGCACATGGAGGAGGAGAAGCCCGCTCAGGAGCAGGCTGCGGATGTTGGAGGCCCGTCTACGGCCATTCGGGGACAGCGACTGGACCACCTGGAGCAGGATGTGGCCGGGTTGAGGACCTCAGTGACTGAGCTGGGGTCTCAAGTTGACGCAATGGCTACCCAACAAGCCAAATCCGAAAAGAAGATCATGGGCTGGCTGCGTGCCCTGGGTCGTGCTTGTCACGTGGATCCAGGAACTGTCTCCGACCAAGACTGAGCTTTCAGGGAAGTCCCCTTACCTCTCTCTTTTATTTTTATTGGCCATGAGGACATGTCCTCATATTAAGTGTGAGTGGAAGGAAGGATTCCCTGTTTATGTATATATGATTGTACAATTGTTAGTTGTTTCTTTACTTTTCTTGTGATTTAGCATATTTGTAGTTGTTTTTCATTGTGTTCTTTTGAGTTGTTTTTGTTTTTGTGATTGTAAATAGCAGTATAATTAAGTAAGTCGTCTTGGCCCGACGACATATCCCTTCGACGGGGTTCTTGAGGGTCTATGTCGACCAAAAAATAAATAGAAAATATAGAGGACTCTTCCTCATGACGGACTCCTTAGACACTTTTCTTGAGGGAAGTTAGTCCAAAGAAAACAACAAAAAGATTTTTTATTTTTTTTAGGTAGTGTAGCAACTCTCCCTTGGTTTTTCTTTTGACTGCGGTTCTTTTCCAAGGGTTTAGCTTGAACCGGGTATAGTTAGTTTTTTTTTTTTTTTGTTAAGGCTCTTTTGGGCGACGAGCTGAGATAAGAAAAGCACCCTGAGCGTGGTTACACCCGAACACAAAAGACCCGAGAGTGTGACGCTTAGGCTCATTTGTTGACTCTGCAGAATGCCTTAATTTTGTATGTTGGAACTGCCTTGAATGCTCAGTGAAGTGTCTTGATGAACCAATCTAGAGTGAATTATGTGTCATATGTGTGTGAGTTATTTTGTATGATATTATGTGTCCACACTCGATGCCTAGAACTTTCCCCCTGTGTTTGCAAAGCGAAATAGAAGTTCGTTCAGTCTTAGAAGTGATATAGGCATTTCTTTGTTAAGTCAGCTATAAAAACATATCCACCTGATTGTGATTTGACCATAGTTAACCCCTTTGATCATATAAGTATGTTTCTTTGACAACCACATTACAAACCTTATCCAACAGTTTGAATGACCTGTCTGTTTGAACATTTTACCTCCCATGAGCACTTGAATTGCAAAAAACATGTAAAAGTCAAAGTGTGGGGTGGTAGTTTGGTTTTTGAGTGGAATCAACGAAATAGAAAGAATGGTGCAAAATATAAAAGAATGAACACCGCTGAAGAGAAAAAAATTTAAAAAAAAATTGAAGAAAGAAGGACAATGAATAAATGCAGTTCTTGATGAGTGGTGAATTGATGGAATTGCACCTAAGGAAGTTTTGGGGTAATCTAAAGTGAGTGGTGGAAATTCTGGATGGGCATAAGAATGGTCTGAAATATAACGTAATTGTATTAAAAGTGCTTAGGGAGGTTAGTCACTATATTCAAATATATCCTACCCGTCCCTTAGCCTACATTACAACCAAATGAAGACTTAATTGATCTTAGACTGAATGGACTCGATTAGTAGAATATTACACTACGGGCAAGCCTATGATGAATTCTTGTGGCATATGAATGTTCTTTACGAGAGTGAGTGAATTCTTTATATCTTGAGTTCCTATTTGTTCTTAATATTATTATTAAGGAACTACTCTCGTGTGTGTGATGTGAGGGCACTTGATTCGCAACGGAAAGGTAAGTCTTGACCTCTTTGTGAAGTACTTTGAGGAGGTAGGAATATTGCATGGCATGTAAGAGTCGATCCCTGAGACATGGATGTTACACTAATAGGTATAACTCATGTAATATGTTTTTGGTGTGACACATTAAGGAAAATGCTTGATGAAAGAACATTTTTAGCGTATAGTGGATTGCTCGAGGACTAGCAATAATTTAAGTGTGGGGTGTTGATAACAAGCTAAATTCACGTAGTTAGTGTAGGTTTACACTCCAACTTAATGATGCTTCACTATCTTAGGGATGTTAAATGATGTTAAAATGTCTCTAATTGTTGACTTTATGTTTCGCAGGAGCAAAATGTGCTATGAAGGACCTAGGACGGCGTTTGGAGCAAAAATGAAGGAAGAAAGCCCCTTGGACAGAATATAAGTCCACCAGCGCGACCACTAGCGCGACTGCGCTAGTCCAGTTACCGGGACAGAACAAAAGGGCATTAGCGCGTGCACTAGCGCTAGCACTAGCACGACCGCGCTACCCAACGATCCCCCGGGCAGAACAAAACCCATTTAGTGCGCCCACTAGCGCGAGGACTAGCGCAGACGCGCTAGTCCCAGTCGTGAACGTGATTTCTCAGGGCTATAATTGGAAGTTTGGGGCAATTTCACTTAACCTATATAAGGTTCAATTCGCCCAAAGGAAGATTTTATCAAGGTTTTTAGGCTTGTTCAAGAATAGCAAAGACAAGAGGCAAGGGGGGCAATTGGGCATCAATTCTCATCTCCTTTCCTTGTGATTTTACCATTGTTAATGAATTCTTTTGTTATTTTCAATACAATTACGAGTAGTATAACAACAATAATTGATAGTTTAATTCCCAGTGGGATTCGACTCTTATCTAAATACTCAGATTATATTTGCAACGCCCGCTTAGTCTTTGTATAAGACATAGTTGAGCGTGATCAATGCTCGCTAAGGATAGTTTAGGAGGGGAGGCTACTTTGCAATTTTTTTTTCTAGTTCAATTCCGAGATCTTTAATTAAGAATGGAGAGTTATCATTCATCCAATTCTAGATGATACGTGAATGATGCATGATGATTGTCGCTCAAACAACTGTGGAAGTAGACTCCATGAAACATTTGTGTAAAGGCTCTCCTTCTTTATCTTGAATCTAGATCTACAAAGTTTGGATGAACAAAGTGCGCAATGCATGGAGTGAGATTATCACCATACCCTTTTCAATTTATCTAGTGAATTCGGCTTGAGTGCATTTGACTCTATCTGACAAACATAACAAGATAAATAATAGGAAAGAGTCTTTTAGGTATATTTGTGACTTCTGAGGAGCTGTATGAGGTGAAAATCTCATGTATGGTTCTATAATATCGATGAGCATAGTGATGTTATCATCGACTATGATTATGTAATAGTTTAAGTACAATTGATATAATGGAAGCACAATTCAAAATATGATTTTGGGGTGGAATTTGTGGCATCAACCCATCAAGTTTATGAATTTCGCACTTCTTTTTCCATATTTCTCTTATCTTTTAAGTTTTTCATCAAGAAGAGAAATGGTATCGATCGATTAGAAACCGATTTTATTTTATTGTTTTATATTGCACATAGTTTAAGCTTAAAATGATAATGGCAGGGCTAATGTCTTTAAAGAAACAATTGATTAATTCAAAATTGGAAGCATATTTCGTTTCTTCTCTCTTATTATTTTTTCCCAAAAACATCCACTTCAAAATTCAAATGCAATATTGTAGATAGGGGTGGGTATAGTTTGGGCAAACCCGAAATCCGAACTTTTTGAATTTTTTGTTTGGATTTGGATTATGGATTGGATTTTGGATTTGGGACTTCAAAATTTTGAATATCCAAACATCTAAAAAAATTTACCTTATATTTAGCCTTACCAGTTAGACATTAGCCCACTACGGCATTACCCGTATACATACCTAATACTAATAAATCTAAATCTCCAATAGTATCATGGCTATTAAACATTAGCCCATATATTCAATCCAAATTACTAAGTCCAATATGGGATTCTCTACCAAATCAAATATAATATAGGATTTTTCTTTTCTCTCACGTCTCACCCACACAACCACACTATACGTGCGTGTGTAAACAACGAAGAGTCAAGGACGGAGTTGACTAAAGATTGAATTTTGAGGTCACATTTCCCAGTTAATCTTTTAATTTATAATAGTATAATATGAATCAATGTGATGTATTGCATATTCGAGGCCTTTTTTCTTGAAGAGGCATTATATAAAGTCGAGAAGATATCAAAACTAAAACATCTTTTGATTACCATCTTTCTACTTCATTTAAATAATTATTTTTATGTCGAGTATTTTCTATAATCTCAACTTATAGGCTTAAAAGTCAGAACCGAAAATCCGAAAAATCCAATCTGATTAATCTGAAACCGAACTTAAATAATCCGATCCAATCCAAAATTATTTGGATGGGATTTGGATTGTAATTTCTTCAATTCACAAACCAAAAATCCAAATCGCAATTTTATATTCAATCCGAACTGTCCAACGCCACCCCTAATTGTAGAGCTCAAAATGTCGTTGAAGTAGAGCTAGGCACAAACAAAAATTACGCTTTATCAAAAAGGAAACAATCGATCAAATCAAAATTGGACATCTGAACCTCGTTTATGCATGAGGCCATCTCCAACCTTTACCCCTTTTTTTTGTTTTCATAATGGGGATTTCCCTATTTTTGGGACAACTTACTCCAATCATTCCCCCATTTTCCTCCCCAAAAAGAATATTTTTTTATATTCTTCTCTCTCTTCTATATTATATTATTATCTTTTATTTCAATTTCAATTTTTTAAATTCTATTAAACGAATTCCATCTTTTATTTTTATTAATTTGTAATTTTCATTAAAACAATTTCATAAAACTTTAAATAATATAATTTGTATGCAATTATTATAGATTAACTAATAATTCAAATAAAAGTGAAATCATTGTGATACAAGATTAATCAAATACATATTACATAACATAAAATTCATTCGAAATACTACATAAATATTCAACTTCAACCTCTAGTATTCTCCCATAAATGATCTATTAATGCATTACGAAGTGCAAAATGAGCATCTTTGTCCTTAATTTATCTATGTCGAGCTAAAAATTCTTGAAATCGTTGATTTTCATATATTTTAATTTAATGTATTTTTAATTTTCATGTATTTCCATTTTTAATGTATTTTCAATTTTAGCAACATCTAATATTTCATATTTGCACCACTTATTTTTTGAGATGATTATATATTTTTTGTACAATTATAACTTATAATAAAATTAACATACAATTTTACATAAAATTAATAAATGCACGAAAATTAATTTATCAAAATTATACGCCAAAGTTAAGATGTAAATTAATATTATAAAGATATTACATAAACATAATTAGGTATATGTAAAGAGATAAATTAAAAAAGTTAAATAATAAAAAAAAAATATATATAGGTGAATAGTAATGGGGAAGATGAATAGTGTAACCCTATATTTGAGGTAACACTATTCATCCCCCATTATGGGGACAAAAATAAGGGTGAGTTGGAGTCTGTTTACTCCAAATTTCTCCTCTATTATGAAGAAATGAGGTAAGGTTGAAGATGGCCTGAGAGCGTGTACCAGAAAAAATCAATTCAGAGTACTAACATGCCACATTTAGGGCAAGGACACAAAAATGTACTTGATCCCTCCGGTAAAATAAGTGATTTTTTTATTATTTTCACACGTATTAAAAAAATTATCTTTTAATATTAATTAGCAATGAAATTAATCATATTAACTTTTATTACTCTTCACATAAATATTCCTAACACATACTCTAACAATATTTACTCCAAGGATAATATAAGAAAAAAATAATTAATTCATTCTTCAAATCTGAAAAAATTACTTATTTTGGACAAAAAAAAGAGTTAAAAAATCACTTATTGTGGACCGGAGGAAGTAACTATAATACCCGGAGGCCAGCGGCGTAGCCACATGGTGAGAAGGGTGGTCAACTGACACCCTTCGTCGAAAAATTATACTATGTACGTAAGTGAAATATTATATTTTAGAAGTATATAACACATATTGAACACCCTTTATCGAATTTTTTTTTCATTTCTTTCAAATTTAAACACTACTAAAAATTTCTAGTTTCGTTATTGCGGGAGGCTGTTATCAGATGTGATTCTCACATTAAATTTATGAATTCATCGGAACCTGCGTGACTGCGGGTACCTTGCTCCGGGTTGCCCTACAGCTGAATTCCGACAAAACCTGTTGTCTAAGAGCTATATCTGTTGCAACTTCATGTTATTTTCCTCCAACAACTTTTCATTAAATCGTTTGTGTTCTTTTAGCTTTGACCTTTATATATATATATATATATACACATATTTTGTTTCCTCATTGAGCTGTATGACCATGACTGCAATTTGTTATTTCACTATCCATAGTAATTTACTTTGTCCTTTGGCCTATTGTCAGAAGAGCAATGTGTTTCTTTAAGGGAAAAATCTCAACTAGGCTTTTTTTAATGTATATATATGGATATGCACAAGTCTAAAAAATTATTGCAAAAAAGAAGTGACGAAGACAACCAACTATCATTAAAAAATTCATGTTTGGACCAAAAAAAATAAGTGAGAAAAAACATAACGAAAAGAAAATCTACCCGATAAAAATATGATTTTGGTAATCGGTATTTTCTTATGTATATAATTCTTTTTAATTTTCGGATTAACTTCAAGAAAAGATTCTATAAAAGAATAAAAAGCGTATATATTTCCTTTTCTTTCTTTCCATATCCAAATACAATGTGATGGACATCTTAGTATTTACGTTACTATTAGATGCTACCAGGGGCGGATTTACTGTATCATCGACGGGTTCAATTGAGCCCATAGCTTTCAACGTGGAGTAAAAATTAATATGTAAAAATTCATTAAAATTGCAAAAAATAGTAGATATGAACCCATAACTTTAGAAATATAACATATTCAATGCTAAAAACTTTAAAAGTTGAACCAATAGGGTTTGAATCTTGGATCTGCCTCCGGATGCTACAAGTGTGTACAATTTTGACGTCCACAAGCATCAACTCTTTGTTTCTCAAAAGGGAATGAATTTTTTTGAAAATTAATCAAAATTATTACCTCAAAATTTACATAAAATACTAATTTACTTTGGCTCAATGAAGCCATCTAGTAAATACAAACATGAATGAACAAATAAATTGAAGATTTGAGTTAGTTTTGTCCCTCCCATTTCCTGTCTAGTAGCATTAGATGTGCTTCAACAACAGTAAAATCCCACCAGTGGGGTCTGGGAAGGGTAGAGTATACGCAGACCTTCCCCTACCCGGAGAAGCACTAGATGTGCATCATTTGGTTCAAATGTTGCTTAGTTAGGTGCTGAAATAGGAGTCCGAGGACTAGGCAGTCCCATATGTGCAATCCTAGGAGAAAGCCTAATGTTTGGACTTGGTCTTGGTGAGGGGATTGGACCAGAGAAATTGAAGCCTACATTGGCCACCCGAGGCGATAAATTAACTTGTTCAAGTGCTCGGAACTGTAATTCTGTTGGATAATCTCTAACACAGCCAATACGCGGTCCAGTTCCAGTAGTCCATTTGTTGGACAAATGTTTAGCCAAGCTAAATGTTGGTGCCTTCTCATTGATGATAATGTCCTTTGGTTTCTTATCGACGTATGTGCTTCTTTGTTCAGATTCTTTAGTAATGGAATGATCCACAGATGGTTGGCGATTTGAACCCTCGTTGCTATCATTGAATGAATGATAGTCATCATCAACTGCACATCTCTGCATAAGAGAATAATTATCGTTACTATGTTGTTGAGACATAATATAGTTAAGATGGTCGCACACTTTAATATGATATCAGAGCATCGTATCATCACACTTTAAAGACATGTTCAAGCGAAACACGGACATTTACCTTAACATTTGTAAGGTCGACGTTTTGCTCTTCAAGAAAGCTAATGAATTCCCTGAAGTTCTCTTCAGTTGGGTGATAGTGACCACTGTATGGCCAAATAGCCTGCAGCAGAAGACATACATGGACAAGATAAGTATATCTATTCGCGACAGATTTAATTCGAAGTTTGTATATTATATGTATATTGTTGGATAATTTTACCTCTAGAATTCCAGCATGAGCAACAAGTCTACCAGCAGCAGTGATAGCACCACCAGATAAAAAACTTGAATGTTGAAATGTGCCTTTTTGCTTCTGTCCTACATATAATGTTCTTGTTGTGCTAAGAACAAATATCGACTTTGAACCTTCTATTGACTGAACAAAAACTCCACTTTGTTTATATACAAGCTTCCCATTCTCAATAACTACTTCATACGATTCACGCTCCTTCTGAAATTGTAAAACATAAGCGATTAACAAAAGAACGATAAACACACCACAGATCTGTTAACTATACATCGATTAACTAAGTTACAACAACAACAAACCCAACATGATCCCAACATGTGGCGTCTGGGGATGGTAGTCTGTACACAGACCTTACCTCTGCCTAATGCACGTAGAGAGGCTATTTGCAAGACTAAGTTACATATGTTTAATAAAGATTCAGATCGCGAACTTACTGGTGCAAGATATTTGATGCATTGATGGTGCAATTTTGTCCTAGGACATTTCTCTAGATTTATTTCTTTCCCGTCCCCGACATCCAACCTTCATAAGAAAAAGGTTAATAACGCGATTAGATGTCATCTCTGAGTAATTAACTTTCTCATGGAACACAAACATAACTTTGTAAAAAATTTAGTACTATACTTACCAGTAGAAGAAAGGCTGAGAGCTTTCGCTCTCAAACCATAAATCATAGTAGAAATGCAAGTTGTGTCCATACCGATGTCGTGGATCAATCTACATAGAAAAAATTAGAACAAGTAAAAAAGTCAATTGCTAGATCATACCAAAACCTTCAAATGAAAGCAGCAGCAACAACAACAACTATCGCAATATAATTTCACAAGCAGGGCCTGTGGAGAGTAGTGTGTACGCAGACGTTAGGCTGTTTCCAATAGACCCTCGAGAAAAGATGCAAGTAAAGCAATATCAACGACAGCAAGAAAAAAGCAATTTCACAACTTACAGCTTCAAGCCAATGTTGCAGAGCCAATTTTTGAGCTTTTTCATCTTTGGACAATCCCTTTCCAACTTTAGCAGCTCTAGTACGTGCTCTAGCCCACCTTGAAACAGCAGTTTCTGGCTTCTCATCATTGAAAAATGAAACTGAACTTCTCTTTAGAGCTGCAAAATCTAATGCCTTCCACCTACATATATCACAACATAATTGCTTCAATAAACATAGAATAAGAGAAATATACATATATACCACAAAAGAGCGTGGTAACCTAATATAATCAGACGAGTAGGGTCTGGGGAGGGTAGTATGTACGCAAACCTTACCCCTACCTTTGAAGCTAGAGAGGCGTTTTCGATAAACCCCGACTCAGAAAAGAGAAAAGAAAGCAATAACAACCCGACCTTGAAGGTAGAGAGGCGTTTCCGATGAACCCCGACTCAACAACAACAACAAATCTAGTATGATCCCAACAGGTGGCGTCTGGGGAGGGTAGTATGTACGCAAAACTTAACCCTACCTTGAAGTAGAGAGGCATTTCCAATAAACCCCGACTCAAGAAAAGAAAAATGAAAGCAATTCAAGCCCTACCTCGAAGGTAGAGAGGCGTTTCCGACAAACCCCAGCTCAAGAAAAGCAATAACAACCCTACCTTGAAGGTAGAGAGGCGTTTATGATAAACCCCGACTCAAGAAAGGAAAAAAGAAAGCAATAACAACTCTACCTTGAAGGTAGAGAGGCGTTTTCCGATAAACCCGACTCAAGAAAAGAAAAGGCAATAACAACCAGCAATAACAACAGCAAGATAATAAGAAAACACGAACCATAATTCTTCAACCACAACAGCACAATCCGCGAGATTTCTTCTTGTCCTATAACTCTTGTATACTTTTTGAAGCTTAACAGCTGCAGCATCAAGCTCACTAACAGGTCGAGGAGAAAACATAACAGCAGGTTCAGGAAAAGAAACATCTGATTTTGCCTTAGTTTCTTGAACCAAATTCTTGAATGAAAGTGTTGTCTCAAGCATCAGTTTCATTGGCTCACAATCTCTTACATTTATTGTATTCTTTCTTGACATTTTATCAACTCCATTTGATTGGATTATGGTTTCTGATTCTCTTCCTTTAAAACCATTTTCTCTCACCACTGTCATCTTTCAGATTTCACAAAAAAATTCTTTTGTTTTCTGTTGAAGAATATTGAAGTTTTTTGAGAAATGATATGTCTGATATTATTACAGAATTGGTAGTTATATAGGGAGATTTTAAAAAAATTAAATTAAATTAAAATAGAGGAGACTAAAAGATTAGCTAGTGGACAAAGGGAACTGTAGTAAAGAAAGTAATTGGTCTTTGAATTACCGTACAGCTTAATGTGAACAAGAAATTGGAAAAGAATTAAGAAAACAAATTGTTGGTTTTATTTAGAATTTCTTTTAACTTTCAAACCCCACGAGTCTTTTGATCAATTCAAAGTTCCCTAATTTCTAAACCAACCAACCTCCTTTCTAATTTGGGACAAAAATAAAATCTGTCCCCCCCCCTTCTTTTTTTTCCTGAAAAGTTCCCCGTAATCTCTGACCTTCAAGCGTGCACCGGATAACCTGCTCAGTAGAACAGTCCCGGTGCACTAAGCTCCCGCTATGCGCAGGATTCGGGGAAGGGCCGGACCACAAGGGTCTATACTCTATTCTACGCAACTTTACCCTGCGTTCTACAAGAGGCTGTTTCCACGGCTTGAACCCGTGACCTCCAGGTCACATGGTAACAACTTTACCAGTTATGCCAAGACTCCCTTCAGAGATAACCTGGTCAGTAGTGGAGAGAAAATATTACTTAGTGATTCGGACGAACCAGTCACTTTTGTTTAGATCTTAGATTTGTATTAAAAATTTCATTAAATATGTATAAATACTTAACTACAAACCCAGTTACAAACGAGCAATGGGTTCGATTGCAAGTTTAGAACTTATAAACTTTAAATTCTAGTTATGTTTGAACCTGTTCACTATGCAATAGCTCGCAAACTACATAAGAGATGTAAACCGCATTAGACAAGCTCAGTGCGAGGAGAAAGCATATTAGTCAAGTCTGGTGCGACGAGCTCTGACTGAGGAGGTTGCTGGTGAGAAGAATCGATCTCACGTCTCCTACTTGAGAATCACTCACCCAACCAACTCAGCTAACCCATACGGGCAATCTGTCCCCTTTTTCTACCCAAGAAATGGGAAAAATTTGATGACTTTAGAAAATTTTGGGTGGTCAAAGAAAGTAAGCTTTAGGAGGTTTCTTCATATGAGAAACCAGAACTGACCCTTGATTTACGTAGAAAGAACGAAAGAAAGTTTTAATTTTCTAGCAAAATATTTTTCTTCAAAATTTTGGACTTTACTGAGATGTTAGTCAACTACTTCTCAAGTCTTGGGTCATGTAACGCGCCATAAATAACTAACTGACGTGTCAGCGCGTTTGGATTCTTAGCTAGGTAAAAAGACTAAGCTACTCTTCAAGGGTCATTTAGTTTGAATTAGGCTTATTATACTGTGATTTGTTATGCTCGGATTAGTTTCTGACCTCCGACTGCAACGATGACCACCCGAATGGAAAACTGCTCACCGGAAAACTGCCTGGCCTGAATTCCACGGCCGACGCTTGTAGTCTGCACTGGAAATCTGATCGTAAAACTTGTTCACAAACACACCACACACACAGAACGAGAGGGGAGGGGAACACTCGCAGAGCAAGAATGCTAGTTCCGATCAGAAAATCAGACAACGTATAAATCACCGGAAGAGCTCGCCGGCAATATAGAGCAGAATGAGCTATGGATTAGTTATTCTGTTATTATTTTTTATTTACTGTTTGATATGTTGTATCAAAAATGATAATTGCATAATTTCTAAGAAGAATGTATAAGTTATTCCGACACTAATTACCCCATTCTCTGAAAGGTATAAGTTATTCTGGTACTAATTTTAATCGCGGAATAACTTATACCAGAGGCGGATCCAAGATTTAAATCTTGGTTCAATTTTAAGGTTTTTAACATTGAACCAATTGTATTTTTAAATTTATGGGTTCATATCTACTATTTTTGCAATTTTAATAAATTTTTACATACAAATTTTTACTCTGCGTCGAAAGTTATGAGTTCAGTTGAACCCGTAGGTTGTACGCTGCATCCGCCACTGACTTATACCAGGTTTGCTAACCAAACAAAGTATTAAAGCGGTATTAAATTTTGTATACCGATAATATACCTTCTTATACCTCATAGGCTCATACGAAACAGTAGATAAAAAACAATACCAAGATAATTAATCTCAGCATAACTAATTCTAGCATAATTTATCCCAGCATAAGCCGTATTCAAACCAAACAGACCCCTTATAGTACCCTTTTCTTGGACCCTAACGTAATGCATGCTTTGGATGTCTTGTAATCTGTTAATTAGAGTCATGACCTCCATAGACAAAATGGTTATGGTTTAGAGTTTAACCAAATGTCCAAACACCAAATTGGATAAGTTACAATAATAATATATTCAGTGTATTTTTAAAGTATATGGGGATAAGTTCGTGTATACGATTATTGAATTTAACCTTTCCTATGCTTCTAATATATTTGAGTCAATTTACTAGCGAATATAAAACTAGCTGCTACTCCTGTTATCTGTTCTATTCATAAGTCCTTCCAGAAAATGGATGTACATATAAAATTGGAGCACCTTGTATTGATAGTGGTCAAAATTAGAAGAGATCGCTCAAGGGTTGGGATGTTCATCGGTCGGTACGGTATGTTATTTAGATATTTTAGTTAGGTATTTTGGATATTTGGTTTCTTAAAATGCAATACCAATACCGTACCTAATTAAATTCGGTATGGTTCGGTTTTCTCCTTTCAATTTCGATTTATTCAATTTGGTAACTTCAGTTTATTCGATTTGAATATTAACCAGTGCATAGAGTCATCAACTGTGATATTCTAAATTAAGGTGCTCAAAAGTACAAAACTAAAAACATTTGTTGACAAAAGTTTTGTCTAAAACTAGCAAATATCAACCCAGAGAGAGAAAACTGCACATAAAGGAATAAATTTGACCATTAAAAATGTCGACTTGCTTATAGTTAATTGATGAACTTGGAAAATAAAGGTAAGTAAAATTTTATATTTTTATATTTATGTTATAATTAATAATATGTGTATTGTGTAATATAACAATATATTTCGGTATGGTACCGATATTTCAGTACTTTATTTTAAAATACCATATATCGTACCTAATACCAATATTGTTTTAAAATTTAAATTAAATATCATACCGAATACTAAAATATCGAATACCAAATACAAAAAATTTAATTTCGATACGATAATTCGATATTTACCATATTATGCACAACACTAATCAAGGCAAAATGAATACTATACCATTTTGCATTGTTGAGATATTTTGATGAGATTGGCCCTATTTGGGAGTATAGTAGTTAAGGCTGCTAACCGTATTTTGAGGTATTGGGTGAGTAGACTAGACGACACCCTAACCACCGTTGATTGCAGTCATTTTGGTCAACTTTGCTTGGACGGCTAAGATCTGTTAACAGCTAACTGGTGGTACAGTGGAATGGATAAATCAGTAATAACTCCTCAACAGTTTTTTTTACTAACTACAGTTGTTCTTTCTTAGCAGCCTCTATTATTAGACTAGTTTAATAACTTCTTTATTACTAACATTTAAATATATTAAAAAAATAACACTCTAATAATAATAAATAAATAAATAAATAACAGAAAACTTTGATCATATCTTATGCAAACTGAAGTAGATGGACTACCAACTGCGCTGCCTACTATCATTTGACTACTTATTAAGTACAACTTACAAAATTAAATATCTTTTTGTTTCATTCTTGTCAATTTGTATATTCAGTCATTTGATTGACCATTGAGCTTCTAATTTTTGAAGTATTTGCCTTCCACGAACCCGTTTTAGTGTTTAAGAACTCATGACCAATGAATTAAACTCTTTTATAATTTTAAAAAAAAATTGGCAAAAGTTAATGGTATTATGGCCAAAAACTTGTTTAGGAGTTGACAATACATTTTATTCATGGTACTGATCGACGTGCGAATTGGTCTAGAACTTTATACCCCCAACACAGATTGAGGCATATCTTTTGGAGATGGTCACGTCAGCGGCGACAAGTGGATCTTGAGTCAATAACGAACTTATCAATATATGATAGAGGAACTCGAGGTGGTGGTGATCAGGGCGGAAGGGGGTTAATCCGACCCCCCTTCGCCGAAAAATTACAGTGTATATAGAAGGTAAAATAGCTATAATCTTTTTTAACTTTTTTCTTTTTGATACCCCTTCGCGGAGATCCTGTTGAAGTAATTTGAGAATGAAAGTCACAAGGATAGTGACGAGAGGGAGAAGATGATACAGTCGAGGAATAGAGAAGATAGAGGAGAAGAAGAATGGTAAAATTCTATTATTCAACTTAAACAAACCAATGTTCTGTACAGAGTATATATAGGTGATTATTTAGAATATTAATTGGACTAATTATCCTTTAACTAATTAACTACCTCTAATAGTGATTATAACTAACTAACTACCTATATACTAAAATTACCTAACTGACCTTCTTAACTTTCTTTAACACTCCCCCTCAAGCTAGAGGGCATAAAAATATTAAATGTCCCTAGCTTGGAAACTAAATATTGATGCTGAACTTTATTCAGTCCTTTTGTGAATATATCCGCAGGTTGATCTTTTGTAGGAATATATTCGGTCTTGATCATGCCTTGTTGTATCTTCTCCCTTATAAAATGACAGTATATTTCTATATGTTTGGTCCTCTCATGATAGACTGGATTTGCTGCTATTTGAATTGCAGCTTTGCTGTCGCAAAATATGGTAACTGGTTGTGTGATTTTCACATCAACTTCCTTCAATAACCCAAGTAGCCACGTTAATTCAGCAACAATGGATGCTAGATTTCTATATTCTGTTGAAGCAGAGCTTCTTGAGATTGTAGTTTGTTTCTTTGATTTCCAAGATATTAGAGACTCACCAAGCTTGATTGAATAGTCTGTGACTGACTTCCTTGAATGTGAGCAGGTTGCCCAGTCAACATCACAGTAGGCTGTTACTGTTTCATTGTTGTTACTGGATAAAAGAATACCTTGACCTGGTTGATTTTTTACATATCTCACAATTCTTATTGCTGCTTCCATATGTGATCTTTTTGGCTGTTGTAGATACTGACTCAGAGTTTGTACACTGTAAGATATATCAGGCCTAGTCACAGTCAAATACAACAATTTGCCTGTGAGTCTTTGATAACTACCTTGGTCAGTCAATACAGTGTCTTCTGCAAGTTTGTCTTGACAAAATTGTTCATCAAATTCTCTTGTAGTGAGTTTCACATTTGTATCCATAGGTGTACTTACAGGTTTAGCTGCTGATAACCCAAGTTCAGATATTAACTCCAAAGCATACTTCCTCTGGTGCATCAAAATACCTTGTTCTGACCTTGCAAACTCTATCCCAAGAAAGTACTTCAACTCTCCTAAATCCTTCATTTTAAAGGTCTGTTGCAGAGCTTCTTTTGTATCTTGTATGAGTTTTAGATTGTCTTATGTTAACAACATATCATCAACATATACCAATACCACAACACTTCCATTTTTTGTTTTCTTCACAAACAAAGAGTGATCATAGGGACTCTGTCTGAACTGGAATTTTATCAAGGCTTCAGTCAACTTTGAATTCCACTGTCTAGGTGCTTGTTTAAGCCCATACAAGGATTTTTTGAGTCTACATACACTATACTCCCCCTGACTCTTAAATCCCATTGGGAGATCCATATAAATTTCATCATATAAGCCACCCTGTAGGAATGCATTGTAGACATCCATTTGATGTACATGTCATTTTCTAGATGTTGCTAGTGCTAACACAGTCCTAACAATAACCATTTTAACAACTGGAGAAAATGTTTCTTGATAGTCTATATTTTCTTTTTGGCTATAGCCTTTAGCTACAAGCCTTGCTTTGAATCTTTCTATTTCTCCAGTGGCCATATATTTGATTTTGTATATCCATTTGCAACCTATAGGTGTTTTTCCTTCTGGCAGTGAAACAATTTCCCAAGTGTTATTATTTTCAAGTGCTTCATTCTATGACTTCATTGCATCAACCCACCTAGGATCCTTGACTGCTTCTGCATAGGTACTAGGTTCAGTTGTAGTAGACATTGTTGATTTGTAAGCCTTGTGCTTTGTTGAGATGTTTTCATAGGACAAGTATTTTGATATTGGGTAATTGACATCATGATGTACATTTAGAGACACAAATCTTTCATCCATATTGGTGGATGTTTTTCTCTTCCAGATCTTCTATTGTTTTGTATAGCTTGCTGATTTTCTCCTGAGACAACAGAAGGAAGAGATGTTGCTTGATTTTGTTGCATGTTACCAGTAGTATAAGAATCCAAGTTGTCTGTTCTTGATTGTGCATTTTGATCCTGAACTTCATCTATTGTATTTGTATAGTCAGAACCATAGTCTTGATTATCACAGTCTTGGTTGTGTGAGTTTTGAGAGGAATCAGCAGCATGTTGATTGTACTCTTCAACTCTTCTGTTATCTAGATAGGGATGAGATAGGAATATAGGAGAAGAAGAGGTTGTAGTATTTTTGAAAGGAAATACCTTTTCCCTGAAAGTAACTTCTCTGCTTACAAAGAAAGAGCAAGTAGTTAAATCATATAATATGTAACCTTTTTGTACCTCTGAATATCCCATTAAAATTACAGATTTAGCTCTTGATTTGAGCTTGTCTGTTTCCTGTAATAGTTTTGCATAACACAGACATCTTATAACTCTTAGATGAATCAGAGAAGGTTTCTTTTTGTACAATTTTTCAAATGGTGAGACTCTTAAAATTGATGAAGGCAATCTATTAATTATATATACTGCAGCTAAAACACAATGACCCCAAAATTTAATAGAAAGAGTATAATCACATGTTCTCTGATGAACTATCCCTAACTTGTTAAACACACTGTGACAAACACTATTAACAAATTATGTACCATTGTCTGTTCTTATTGTTTTAACTGATGTGTTAAATTGTGTTTGTACATATTTCAGAAAATATTGAATAACAACACGTGCATCAGATTTTAGTTTCAACAAATATATCCAAGTCATTCTAGAATAGTCACCAACTATGGTTAAGAAAAACTTATTTCCATCAAAAGTAGGAATCTTATAAGGACCCCAAACATCCATATGAAGCAATTCAAAACAAGTATTACTTTTGATACAACTTGCCGGAAAGGGAAATCTCACTTGTTTTGCACAAGGACACACGCTGCAATTATTCACTAATTCTGCAATAGATTCAGTACTATTTTAAATTATTTTCTTAAGAATAGTCCTAGAAACATGTCCAAATCTTTATGCCATAGACTTATATCTTCACTACTAAGTAAATTTTTGGTAAGAAAATTGAAATTCATGTCTTTATTAGCCAGTTGACTCATTAGAATGTATAGCCCATCTCTCTGTTTATCAATCTCCTTCACCCTCCCATTGAAGAGATCCTGAAAAATACAGAAATGAGGGTAGAAGGTTGCTGCACAGGCTAATTCCTTAGTCATTTTTTACACAGACATTAAATTGAATTTGAATTGTGGCAAATGAAATACATTACTAAGTGTACTTCTACTGGAAATTGAACTAGCACCAGTGTGAGTAACATTTGACACCTCTCCATTAGGTAGACATACTCTTTTAGGATTACTATTTTTAACTATTGAGTTTTGATTTAACATTTCAATATCAGATACCATATGATTTGTAGCCCCAGTGTCAATGATCCATTCTTTTGGAAAATTTGAAGCTAGTAATGCAGTATTCATAACTGCTGCATTAGCTGCAGAGCTGTTGTTACTGCTTTCATGATTGTATTTGTTTAGAATTTGCAGGATTTGTTCATATTGATCCTTGGTGAAAGCTCCTAGAGTTGATTGAAAACCATTAGTCCCATTGTTTAGGTGTTGACCATTTGTCATTTGAGCAACTTGATTTGGAATTTCTGTTAGAAAATTGTAAGCAGCTGGACCTCTTGTTCCATTATTATAGACTCTTGATCCTTTCCTTTTTGACTTAAAATCAGTAGGATATCCAACTATTTTGTAACAATTTTCTTTACTGTGACCTCTGAGTTTGCAAAATTCACATTGTACATTATAGTTTCTTTTATATCTTTGATTTCCCACATTTCTTGTATACATTGCTACATCAAAATTTTCAGAAACTATAGCTGGATTTGCACCTAAGATTCCAGAACATGAAGCCATTGCTTTTTGACTTTCATCACTTATAATCATAGAATATGCTTGATTTACCGTTGGAAGTGGACTTCTCATAAGAATTTGACTCCTAACTTGGGCATGGGAATCATTCAACCCCATAAGAAAATGATATACCTTCAGTTTTTGAAGATAAACTACAAAGTCTCTTGATCTTGGGCAATCACAACCAAGGACTGAAATTAAAGATTCAAATTCTTCCCACATATCTTTCAGTTTTGAGTAATATGTAGAAACTGAAGTTGTTCCTTGAGTAAGCGTGGCAATTTCTTTGTGCAAATATTGCATCATCCACTTTGTAAAATATTTCATACAGATCATCCCACACAGTCTGTGCATTAGAAGCATACATGATTCCACCCAAAAGACTGCTATTTACTGAGTTCATTATCCAAGAGAGCACAATTGCATTTACTCTCTCCCAATGATTCCACATAGAGACAGGAAACACTTCTTTCTTACACTATCCATCCACCATCCCTAACTTGTTTCTACCCAAAAGAGCTACACGCATAAAACGATACCACACAGAGTAATTTTCAATTCCAGTTAGCTGGAATGAAATAATCTGTATTCCGCTAACATCGGAAGGATGATGAAACAAAGGACGATTATAATCCATACCTGTTGATTGAGAATTTATTGGTGTTTGATTTGGGTGGGTGCCTCCATTTTGATCATTTACAGAACTCATTTTTTCAATTCTTGAAATTTTGATACAATCAAGAACAACCATAATTAACAGAATTAGAAAGAATTTTGTAGAAATTTCGGAATCAGATCAAAGCTATATGATCTTAGCTTTGGTGGCTCTGATACCATAATTTGAGAATGAAAGTCACAAGGATAGTGACGAGAGGGAGAAGATGATACAGTCGAGGAAGAGAGAAGATAGAGGAGAAGAAGAATGCTAAAATTCTATTATTCAACTTAAACAAATCAATGTTCTGTACAGAGTATATATATGTGATTATTTAGAATATTAATTGGACTAATTATCCTTTAACTAATTAACTACCTCTAACAGTGATTATAACTAACTAACTACCTATATACTAAAATTACCTAACTGACCTTCTTAACTTTCTTTAACACCTGTCTCAGCCACTGGTGGTGGTCAAGCTAGTTGAGTTGGTCGAGTAGCTTAAAATATCGAACTAAACTAGCATGTTAGGTTGGGCCAATTTCACGAACCAAGCTTATTTTGATGACTCTAGTTTCTTTTTATAGAAGGGGATGTAGCTCAAATGATAGTGCGGTCGCTTTGCATGCGAGAGGCACGGGGATCTATCCCTCGCATCTCTATTCACATCGTTCTCCAAACCCCCACAGTGAAGAATATATATTACTGGATATGTTGTTGTTGTTGTTGTTGTCGTCGTCGTCTTGTTTCATTTTATGTGTGAGTAACCTTTGCGATCTTTTTACGCGTTCTGAGAAATGAGAGAATACGTTGTTTTTTTTTTGTTGATTCTGTAGTGATAGATGGGCTCATGAAGCAATTTGGTTAGATGCTTCATTGCTAGGTAATATTTTATATTAATGTGACTGTGAATTAATGTTGTTTGATCTAAAGTTTCTTCAAAGTGGGTCGAGGGTTTTGGTTCCCGATCAGTGTTAAGAGCGTAACACATGATATGTGAGTAAACACAAGAGTTTGAATTATTCCGTAGATAAAAATTTAATATTTAAGTGGAAAAGAATAGAGAGTCGAGATCCATTATTGTCTACCAAATTTGGAACCATAAGCGAGGAGAAAAGCTTTAGATTTTTATAGAGAAAACGGTGGGAGATGTCTGGTGAGTCATGATATATGGGAGCGGCTCCGCTCCATTAGTGCTTGCTCCAGTATTTATCAATGTATACTCAGATTAATTACACGTGTCCATGTGAATCTTGGAAGGATGAGATTGTTTTTGTTAATTCTCTATTATTATGCTTATGTATTTCCGTTGATAGTAATAATTGAAGAAAAAGAAGAAATAAAACTAAAATCTGTGAAAGTTGATATCCACTAGCTACATTGAATCTATTAAATTTCTTATTTATTTCATACTCATGTGAATATATTTATTTATCCAGAAAATGGAGCAATTATTACATATTGTTTTGAGTTTGATTTTTGTATAGGATAAAATTGGTTCATATTAAATACTCGTATAATATAGTGACACGTGGAACAAGATAGATGGAAAGCGAGATAGGTGAAAGCCAAGACCGTGGGCAACTGTCTCGGCTGGCACCAGGAATCCTCCGAAGGGAATGTTGCTCATGAAGACGAATGAATACCTGTCAACCCATAGCATCCAATGAAGAATATTCTGCATATTAAATACATAGTCTGTTTACACTCTGTTTGGATCATTGTTCCCTATAGTTTTATAATGTATCGTATTGTACTGTATCGTATCGTTTTATGAATACAATATTTGGATAGATTGTATTGTTTGTTGTTGTTAAATAATATTTTGTTGTTTGGTTTGACTGTATCGTACTGTACTGTAACTGATAAGTTTACTAAAATACCCTCAATTTTTTTTAAATGTTTAATTTATCAAGAATTACACATAAAAATTATTTAAGAAAACCTCTTTCTACTAATTTATCACTAATTGTGTCTTATAGATAAAGTAAGCAATTAAATTCATGCAAATTCTATCGAAATTAGTTGAACAAGTTAATAATATTAAAAATAATAATAAGTACACTATATTCATATTTAGATCATAATAATAAAATTTTAAAAAAATATTAAGTAGACAACATTCAGACAAAAGTAAAACAAAACCTTTACCTGAAGAGTATGGAGAAGCGGCAGAAGAAAAATACGAGTTTTTCACGTATGCAGGTTATTATATAGGTTATATTTGGGATGTTGTCTTTGATGATTTATATTGGTTATTAGACTTCACGTAGAATTCTATTATAGAATTATATGAGAAAGAGACTTTGCTATTATTTAAAATAAAATAAAAAGGTAAAGGATAAAATATAATTATAAAATAATAAGTTATGCCATAACTAGAAAGAAAAATAGGAAACGATCCCACCACACCAAATGAGTTGTTTCAAAAAATGAAACTTTTCATTGTTCCGGAACAATGGATTTAACAATACAATACGACCAATTTTGGCTAAACAATCAAAACAAACATTGTTATGGGAAAATAATAGAATATGATACAATGGATAACAACCATCCAAACAAGCTCTTATAGAATATGACATTCATAGCCTGTCGTACAGATTCTACAATGACCCCCATAATTATCATTTAAGAGAGACTTGATCCTAGGACCTTGTTCCCTAGGTAACACTATAAATAAGGATTCCAACAACTATTGTATGGACGACGAATTTTCTGAAAACTAATGCTATATGATGTTTAAAAGCTCAATAACATTTTATTTTCTTGCTTCTTAACATCGTTATTACTGCTTTCGCAAGCTCCGCTTCCGGGACCAAGCTCTCCACTGTCTTATCTCGATTTCAACGCTAAGTCTTACATTCTTATTTAATTTATTTATCATTTTGGGATCAAATATATTCGCTTGTTTATAAACCACGTATAAATTCAATTGTACCGTTTACGGATAAATAGTTTTATTCGTCAATGTTATCATATATATATATATATATATATATATAATTACTTATTATATTGGTAATGTAAAGTACAGAGTTTTAATCGACTTTTTTGGTTATAACATACTACCGACAGAAATATAAGCATAATAATATAGAATTAACAAAAGCAATATCATCCTTTGAAGATTCACATGGACACGTGTAGTTAATCTAAACATACATTGATAACCACCGGAGCAAGCACAAATGGAGCGGAGCAGCTCCCATGATATGGAGGGTGTTTGGATGGGCTTAAAAGCTGACTTTTAAGCACTTTTTTATTAAATGGAGTGTTTGGCAAAAAAAAAACTGATTAAAAAAAGCTAAAAAGTGCTTAAAAAAGCCAAAGCAAGAAGTTGGTTGATCCCAACTTTTTTATTTTGGCTTAAAAGCCATTTTAGTTTGACCAACAAAATTACTCTTTTGTCCCTTATAAGTTTTTATAATATCAAAATTATCCTCAGTAAAAAAAACTATTAAAATTTCTTTTTTTTCCTACACCCCTCCCCACCCCCACCCCCCTGCCCTCACTCCCGCACAAGATTTACATTTTTTTTTAATTTTCAAATTTCCGTTTTTTTTTCCTGTACCCCCACACCCCTGCCCTCCTCCCCCTAATTTTAAAAAAAAAATATTTTCAGTTTTATTTTTATCTTTTTTATTTAATATATTATACTTATATATAATTGTTACTCATGTAATCAACTCATTTATAATGTTAACGGCTTTAAGGATATTTTTGTCTTTTTAATAGAAAAAAGTGCTTACAACACTTGTTTGCCAAACACTTTAACAATTTTTTTTAACTTTCAGCACTTTTATCCAAATATGTAACTGCTTATTTATAAAATAAACTTCAACACTTAAAAATTGCTTTTAAGTACTCGTACTTAAAAGCCATTTTTTCTGATAGCACTGAAATGTCCTAAATTATGTAGTTGAAACTTGAAAGGAAAAAGTGAACGCAAATTCCTGATGTTTGTTTCGTATATGCAATATATGGCAATAATTGATTGAACGTTTTGCCCTTCATTAAAAGACTCCACAAAAAACAAAATTGTCATTTATTATTTTCCCCAAATTATTACTTAATTATTTTTATAGTACTTCACCTAATAATTACGCATAGATTTATTAAAAGAAAGTCCTATTCCCTTTGATTTTTCCAAATATGGAGACTTGAAAAAATCACTATCTAAGCATATCTCCAAGTAAATTTGTAGAATTGTATAATTGGATGGTTGTTACTTGTCGTTTTATAATGTATCGTATCGTATTGTATGGTGTTGTACTGTATCGTTTGATGAACACGATGTTTGAATGGATTGTGTCATTTTGCCATCATTTCATGGTGTCCCGCACTAGTAATATAACGAATAAACTTGCAATATTATATAAAAATTATGATATAGTATATAAAAAGGTAGGGTAAATGATAAAATAAAATTCTTTAATAATTATGAAGGGTGAGATTGAGAGAAAAAGACAAGGTAACGACGCGACCACACCAAATCGGTCGTTACATAAAGTGGCACATTTCATTGTTACGTAACGACGGATTTAACGATACGATACAATAAAATTTAAGTAACGGTCAAAACAAATATTATATTTAAAGTAACAATACGATACGATACAATACGTAACAACCATCCAAACAAGGTGTAAAAGAAAGTCCTATTTCCTTTGATTTCTTTCCAAATATGGAGACTTGAAGAAATCACTATCTAAGCATATCTCCAAGTAAATTTGTAGAATTGCATAATTGTAATTGAAAACGTAAACGCAGACGCCTATATAGTTATAGGAAAATTTATGATTGTCCAATTCGTTTCATAGTTTGTTTTCATTTGGTTTTGGTTTAGCTTTTTATTTTTAATTTATTCTTTGTAATATATTTTCATTAATTGATTTTTAATTTAGAACTCTGCATAAAATCTTCGCTAAAATTCTTGCTTATGCCTTTATGTTTTTTTAAAGTACCGAGAATTTTTTGCTTAATTATGATGTGATTTCTCTTTTATTATAATAATAATAATAATAATAATAGTAATAATAATAATAGTAATAATTTGCTTTTTCTAGTTCTTCTACAGAGTAAATTATTCTTTTTCCTAAAACGCAATTTTTTTCTTTCTTGTATAGGATTATAATATTTTACACAATATTTGTCAAGTTCATTAATCCAATTCGTGGCGATTTCCATGGGTTATTCAACATGCTTAAATTATTTCTTTATTTCGTTTTTGAGATAGCAACTACATTAAAACTGTAGAAATTTATAGGTTGTGAAACATAAATAGCTGAACTCTAATTTGCAACTCAAATTTTTTATGTTTAGTTGCTGTTTTTTCAATAATTTATGCACGTGCCTTTAAACTAGACAAATTGTCATTTACTATTGTTATCGAATTATTATTTTAATATTTTACCTTATAAAAAATACACTACTATTTAGGAAGAAATTTTATCTCCCATGGTAATTGTGCATCATTATTACTCTGAAATATATTGAATTAAAGAAGAGAATTTTATTTGTTTATTTACAAAATATGTTCGGAACTTCGGATTGCTTATTTGTTTTCTCAAATGGAATTAAATTGCACATCTGAATCTCATAAGAAAGAGAGGCATTTGTATCCGTACTCGCTTTTTGTGTCACGTTTTAACTTGTTCCTGCTTTGCAAAAAAAATTGCAAGCGTACCCGTTTTTCGCATAACTTCAGCATACGGGGCTGAAGTAATAAAGGCAATCACGCAAAACTTCAGCATTCTAGTAGTCGGGCCTGAAGTTCAGCTCTAGAGCTGAAGTTTTTGTCTTTGTAACTGGCAAACTTCAGCTCCAACACTTCTTAATCTGCTGCATCTTTTTTGACTCTGAGAGAGTGGTGGTGTGCACTTGGAATGTTTTTGCTTTACTTAGATTAGATACACAAAAACAAAAGTAACACACTTTCTTAAGAGAGTCGAATTTTCTCAAAGCAAAGTTTGTTAACAGGTGGAGTACTACATAATAGTGGGGAAAATCCCCTTTCTTTTCTTTTGTGTGTGTGTATGTTTAGATTTGCAAAAAAAGAATATTCGTTCAGATGCATGCTAGAAATGGAAATATATTTTACTGAAAGATTTTAATTTCAGAGGAGAAGGAGAAAGGTGCTGAAGTTATTTAAAAAGTGAGTACAAGTTAAAAGGTTTTAAAAAAATTGGTATAGGTTAAATGGGGGCGACCAAATAGGGCGCCCCGTGCAATTTTTACTAAGAAAGATTGGTTATACTTAGGGGTGGGCATAAAATTTGAAAAATCGAATTCCGAACTGAACCGAATTAATTCGGTATTTCGGTTTCGGTTTTTTCGGTATTTCGGTCTAATTCGGTATTAAATTTTCGGTATTTCGGTTCGGTTTTCGGTATTACAATTTTAAAACTTTGGTATACCGAATATACTGAATATACCGAATATACCAATATTTTAAGGACATTTTTTTGGACCCTACCTATATATACCCACCCCACCCAGTGCCCAGACGGCCAGCCCAATTTAATTCCCATTCCCGTCTCCCCCCAAGCCCAAATGCTCAAGCCCAGTACTCTTAGTCTTAGGCTATTAGGTTAGGCCATTTTAATTTTTAGCAATTAGCAAATTAGGTTGAACCAATGACTCTCTCATCTTCAGTTCTTCTTCTTCACCCATGTCGCAATCTTTTCCCTGAAGGATCCAAACCACCAGAGAACACAAATAAGTAAGTAAACACCATCTCGACATGCTTGTGCTTTCTATACTCTACAGGAAATTTTTAAATCCATTTTGTCCCCTCATATCCACTGCAAATCCCAATCAAAACGAAATAATATGAATTACCATCAACGTAATTAAATTAAAGGGATACCTTTGTTTATCATATATACCATAAAGTCCCTTCATTGTTATGCTATTTCACATTGGGTTAGAACGAGGCAATCAAATGTATGGCATGTGACAAAAATAGATGAAACCAATTCTTCGTATATAAATACACAAATCCATTTATGTTGTTCTCTTTGTCATCTCAATTCTTGAAACATAATATTCTTATTCTAATTCCAATTATCCCCTTTTCTTTCTTTGTGTATATAATGGCATAAACTGGAAGTTGAAAGTCTAGTATGGACTTAGTGGTTTTATATAAACATATATGAAATGGAACAGATCGAATTGTTTCCATATTGAATTTGTAAATAACTACTTGTGTCTCTATCTCTCCGGTTAATTCAAAGGATTGAGCAATAACTTTAAAATATCACTAACTAGAAGAATACATGCTAGTAAAAATCTCAATTATGCGTTGTAATATGTTGGTATATCAATTTGTACATTTCCATATGTCCTTCTACTTCAAATTTATTTATAAGTATATTTATATGTTTTATGTTTTTTGATATGTAAAGTTAATGTACTTCTGGTTCAGCAACATATGAGAAAGTTTCCCCTCACGGCAGTGTGGCACTACGTTTGGATTTGGCAGCATTTTAATTTTTGTTTGGTATACACATAACACAATTGAATAATTCATAAATCGAATACGTTACCGAAACCGTATCGAACCAAAATAATAAAAACCGAACCGTACCGAAATAATTTGGTACGGTATTTGGTATATACAATTGATAAACCGAATACTGAACCGAAATTCTTAAATACCGAACCGAAATACCAAATGCCCACCCCTAGTTATAATTAACTTATTCTAACTAGAGCTGTCAATATGGCTCGGGCCGGGTTAGCCTAGCCAAGTCCATATAGACTTCAGCAATTGACGAGCTGGGTTGGGCTAGCCCACCATTTTGATGAGCTTAAAAATGGAGAAATTCTTACTTTACACCCATTAATTCCAAACTATTTACCCTTTAATGCTCGGGCCCAAAGTATTTACTACCCCTACCTATACGACCCAAACTATTTACCCGATTATTCATTTATTCTATTAAGATAACTCTTCTTCCAATACGGAGAATTTGGACGACGACACAACTTCATGTTAACTCTAGTAGGTAGTTGATGACTCTATAGGAGCAGATAAATTTGGGTGAAAACCCAGGATTAAAGAAGGCTTGGTCTTAATTTTAGTAACTCCGGATCCTTGAATTATTTTCTTGTTTGCTACTTCTTTACTTACTTGTAATTTGTTCTTACAAAATTATTCTTCCATTTTCCTTATAATATCTTGAAATGGAAGTAATTTCAAATCTGGAAAAAAAATTGAAACTCCATATGAATGAGTTCAAAATGCCAGATCTGATTTTTTTTAGTGTTTTACTATTGAAATTTGTTAGTTGTTGTTCTTTGATGTGCAGATTGTACCTTTGATGTTGGTTTTTGGAGATTTATTGTACAAAAAATTAAATCCACCATTGAAGGACCTTGAAGCTTGAAACTCATAACTTGGTATGTTTGAGTTCTTAATTGCTTTGATCTGATCCTGCATGGGTTTGTGTGGAAAGTTGATTGGAGGTTGTAGCTAAAGTTTTAGTCAATTTGATAGAGATTTTGTAGTAATTTTAGAAATTTGGGTTGAAATATAGTTGAACCAGAGAAGAAGAAGAATTCGTATTGTATATCCAAATAATATACAGATATACCATTTTGGTATACAATTCATTCCAACTTTTTTTTGGGGAAATAGCTTTTCTATTTCATTCCAAAAAAATTGTCTTTACAAACCAAGTAGATGCTGACCATCTACACCCCTATATATACCAGCCTGTAGACTAAGTGAACTCATCACTACATCTAAGTGACTAAAAGGCAAACAGGTGAACAGAAATCTAATACATCAAAAGAGAAAGAATTTCCTCTACGGATACCAATTGAGAGTTGTAAGTGCTCCATTCCAATGATGTATTCCTTTCCCTCTCGTGTGTATATGAACTGCTATCTCTCTGCACATGTTGTTCACATTTACTATACCCCCCTGGAACCTAAGTTTGTTCATTTCTCTCCATATGGTATATATCATCATACAAAAAACACAAGTAACAATTTCCTAGTGTCACTCTTTTTTTGTGGCAATATGACTTATCCATGCCACTTCTCTTTGCCAATCTCGGATAGTTTTGCAATGTCCAAGCCATTTCAATAGCCTCGACCATAATTCATTCGTCCAGAACATTCAAAGAATAGATGATCGAAGGTCTCATCTGCAAGCTTACAAAGGATACAATGTTGAGAAAGTTGAACACCAAACTTCAAAAGCCTGTCCACTGTAGCGAGTCTCCTTTGTAATGCTAACCATAGTATGAACTTAAATCTGGTATGCAGTTTTGGTTGCAAAACAATGCCTTTCCAAGGAACTTTTGGGAGTTGAGGGAATTGCAAACAATACAGCTTCCTAATGCTAAATGAATTACCTTTTTGTAGTTGATCCATCCTGCTCATAAGATCACCTTGGATACCTTGAAAACCTCCAATGAACTTCCTTGACTCCAATGTTTTCCTAACCACCCAAGCTGCATTCTTGGGTATTGGCATATGCTCTAACGTGTGATGCTTTATATAGAATATATGGATCCACTTCATCCATAAGCAATCTTTCTTTTTTGCCACTGCCCACAGGTGTTTTGCTATAATAGCTCTGTTCCAAAACACCAAATTCATCACATTAAGGACACATGCTCCTTGTGGTAAGAAAATTTTCTCCCAGGAAACCAAAGCCTTTTTAGACACACTTGATGAACCGGTCCACATAAATGACTTGCAGATCGCTTCAACCATCTTCATTACTTTCTTTGGTAGGAGAAAAGTCTATGCCCAGTATGATTGTATTCCAAATAGTACTGACTTGATCAGTTGCACTCGCCCTGCATAAGACAAAAGTCTTGATGTCCAACAATTTATCCTCTGCGTGATCTTCTCTACTAGAGGTCAACACTGAATAATTGAAAGTCTTTTAGATGCCAAAGGGACCCCCAAATATTTGAATGGCAATGTACCTTCAGAGAACCCCAATTCTTGTAAAATATCCTGTTTTGGGGCTGTTGAAATACCTGCTAAGTAGGCTGCACTCTTCTCTGCATTTTCTTGAAGACTAGAAGCTTCAGTAAAATTTTGAAAAGTTTGCCTTAGCAATCTAATGGACTGCAAATCAGCCCTACAAAACATGAGAAGGTCATTTGCGAAACAAATATGCACCACTCCAAGCTTTTTACATCTGGGATGAAACTTGAAATTTTTATTTTTCATCAGTTGTGTAAATTCTCTCTGTAAGTACTCCATAGCCAACACAAAAAGATAGGGTGACATTGGGTCCCCTTGTCTTATCCTCTTTCTTCCTTTAAAAGGCTTTGTTAAACCACCATTTATATTCAAGGAGTAGGTTACTGAAGAGATACATTCCATTATCCAACTTGTGAACTTATAAAGGAATCCCATATATAACAATACCCTTTCCAGGAATTCCCATTCTAGTGTGTCATAAGATTTTCTCAAATCAACTTTTAAAACACACCTCGGAGAAATATATTTCCTGTTGTAACCTTTGAACAACTCATGAGTGAAGAGAATATTATCTGTGATGCATCTACCTTCTATAAAAGCTGACTGTGACTCCCCTACCAGTCCTCCAATGACCTTCTTAATTCTAGCAGTGATAACCTTAGTAATAATCTTGTATAAGGTTGTACAACACGCTATTGGTTTGTAGTCTTTAACATGACTAGGATTCTGCACCTTAAGAATTAATGTCACAGCAGTACTACTAATTCCTTTATGCATCTTCCCAGTTACAAAAAACAGTTTGATAGCATCATCATAAACATCATCTCCCACTTCCTGCCAGTGTTTAGTAAAGAACTCAATTGGGAACCCATCCACACCAGGGGCCTTTTCATGAGGCATGTCCTTTATTGAATCTTGGATCTCCATCATTGTAACTTCTTGGATCAGTTCTTCTTTCTGTTTAAGAGTAAGGCATGAACCTTGGCATATAACTTCTGTATTTGGACATCTATGAACACTTCCACTCTCACCCATGAGCTTAGTAAAAAAGGAAATAAACTCATTTTCTACCTGTACAAAATCAGTTACCTTCTCTCCATCATCTTTATAGATTGACATAATGGAATTTTTACTTGTCCTCAGCTTTCATTGTGCATGAAAATACTTTGAGTTTGAATCACCACATGTAATCCAGTTTGCTCTGGATTTCTACTTAAGTACCTGTTACTCTATATTGCTCCATTTCTCAATCTCTGCCAAAACCATCCTCTCTTGTTCAATCAAGTCTTGATCCAAGTGATGGACCATGAGTCGAGTCTGGATAACTTCAAGCTTGTGCGTAGCCTGGTTCAGGTGGTGTTTGAATGAAGCCATATAAGTATTCAAGCCTTTGAGATCTCTCTTCAGCAACTTTAACCTTAACCAGATTCTCTGCATTGGGTCAGCCTTTATATTCTGCTTCCATATTCTATCAACTATCCCTTTAAATCAGCATGCTCCATAACTGAATTATACAATTTGAAAGGCTTTGGATGTAATCCACTCTGCTGATTCCTTTGATTGCATTGGAGTAAGATCGGAAAATGATCAGATACCTACAGATTCAATAACGCTTCTTCAATATGGCTATATTGTTGCAGCCATTCGAAGTTCCCAAATGCCCAATCAATCCTACTATATACTCTTTTGTCAGCCTGTTGTTTATTACACCAAGTATAGTACCACCCCAAGCTTTTTTAATTGAGTGAGTTGTAAAGAATTTAGCATATCCTACATCACTTGAGTCTCAACATGTGTAACTGATGTTCCTATCCTATCATCCGTATACAAAACATTATTAAAGTCCCCACAGATCAACCAGCAATCTTGGATGGTACTCCTGATCTGAATAAGTTTTCTCCATAGTTGACTTCTCTAATTACTATCATTACTTGCATAGACCATGGTTACCATAACCTTAAAGTTGGAACTTGTCTCATGCATTTCATAATGTATAAACTGATCCTCAACCATCAGAATATGAATATTCACATTATCCTTCCATAGTAAACAAATCCTACCATTTGGATGTGCATTATAATTACAACATGCACTCCAGTCCTTTGCCACTTGATTGATGATTCTAGCAAATTTCCTCTCTTTGACTCTTATTTCCAAACACCCCATTACATCCACCTTATACTTCCTCAAAAGAGCCCGAACTCATGTTTGTAGGGCTTATTCAGCCCCCTTACATTCCAAGTACATAGGTTCATATTTGGGAGAAGCTGGATGGGCCAGCGTCCCCTTGTAGTGTTTCTATTTCATTCATCTGCAGTATGTCAAATCTATTGGTAGAGTTAATGTCTATAATTGGTTCTTGTTGCACAACTTTGCCTTTGATAATTGTGTTTTCATTTTGATCCTTGTACCCTGCCCTCTCACTATTATCAATCACCCCTTGAGTACCTTCTATAGATGAAGCCAATTTTAGTACTTCTGTTTCCAACGCTTTTGGCAAAGGTATGGACTGAGTCCCCAACTCTGTTTGCACCCCTAGGGTCTCAATTTCATTCCCCTTATTCTCCTTTGGTAACCATTTGAGATTCGCTTTGTTCTTGCTCCTTCTCTTCTTTGGTCGTTCTCTAAGTTCTTTCTCCCTTTCCTGCTTTTCCTTCAACCAACAATCATATGAATTATGTCCAAATCTGACACAGTCGCAAACAAATTTAGGTTTCCAGTCATAGTCAATTTGCTGATTGACTATCCCTCTTGGAGTTTGAATATCCACACAATCCTGCAGAGGATGTGAAATGTCAACTTCAACAAGCACTCGTGCAAACGATACCTTCTCCAACTCAGCAGTAAATCTATCTGTGTATAGAGGTTTACCAACTACACTGGCTAGTTTACTCAATACCTTTGTGGACCAAAAACCCAATGGAAGACCCGAAAATTTGATCCATAACAGAATTATACTCATACCTCCCGGATCAAATTTGAAATCCATACTCCAATGCTGCATAATCAGGGGTTTATTATGGTATGTATATGGTCCATTATGTAAAACTAAATCCCTATCCTCACTGTTTTGAAATCTGAAGATAAAGTATCCTTCATTATGATAAAGGATTTGAGGCTTTTCAACAAAATTCCAAACATTGGAAATGTAATTATCCATTGATTTTTCATAAGGACTGTCTTCCAGAACATATCCAATCAGTGTTGTACTCAAGTAAATTTCCTTCTCCTTTATTTCTTCTTCATCAATTTGCACTATGGTCTCACCATCACAACTAGCAGGGGGGATATAGCTCAATGTCTTACCCCTTTGTGAACTTCTATTATGATACCTGGCAGGTACCTCTTCCTTATTCCCAATTTCCTCTGAGACTTCAACTTCTATAGGAGGTTGCGTAATATTCCATGCTGCTGAGAATTGCAATCGTCGATGAACTGCCTCCATATTTTCCTTCACACCATATTTTTCCCCTTCACAATCAATTTCCTCCATAATTGGTTGAAATTTTTGTGGTAGGAAGCTACCAAACGTCAACGACATCAATTTCTGTTGAATTCCGGTGTCCGGTGTAACTGTCAATCCATCAATTTCTACACCTTGAGCTGGATTGTTAAACACTGTGGGTGCACTACCCATACCCGTTAATCATCGTCCAGGTTGAGACTGAGCAGGTGTTACTATGCTTACGTCATTATCCTTCGCTTCCGATGGAGATGGAATCTTTTTACGTTGTCTAGCCATGGCTGAGGCGTATGCTAGCTAAACCTTGCTAAATATGCGCCTGCAGAGCAATCGACTCGACTTGATTTATTAATTTAGACTCTGTTCTAGGCTTAAAAGCCCTAAAAAGGTTAATTTTAAGTACCTCGATTTGCGTGCGCATTTCGGGCGTGAAATCAGAAAGCTTTTATGTGAAAATATGAGAAATCGTAATTTCTAGAGTTAAAATTTGATTAAAGTTGACTTTGGTCAAAATTTTGAGTAAACGGATCCAGATCTGTGTTCCGACGATCTCGGGATGTCCGCAGTAAAATATGGGACTCAGACGTATGCCCGGGAATGAATTCTGAGGTCCCAAGCCTTAGAAATTAATTTTTGAAATAAATTATTTTACTGAAATAATTATGAAATAAAAAAAATAATTAATGTTTGAAATCATTGGTGTCGGGCCCGTATTTTGATTTCGGAGCCCGGGACTGATTTGTTATAGTATTTAAAGGTTACTGTGATATTTGGTAAAAAACGGAGTTCGTTTGACGTGATTCGGACGTCCGGTTGGAAAGTTATGACTTTTAAGTGTTCTTGGAGAAAATAATGAGTTTTGAAGTTTAATTCATAGTTTTACATGTTATTTTCATGTTTTGATCGCACGAGCAAGTCCTTATGATGTTTTTAGACTTGTGGGCATGTTTGGTTTAGAGTCCCGAGGGCTCAGGTGGGTTTCAAATAGGTTTGGGTTGTGTTGCGCTCGTTCTTTCTTATGTTTCGACGTCGTTTCTTCGAGCATAAACGATATCATATTGAACAAATGAGCTCCGATTTTTATTTTGAATGAAGTATTAGATCCGTATCGTAATTACATATCCGTAGCAAAAAGAATCACCGAATTTGGACATCGTATGAGGATATTTTGGTCATTTTTCTAAGGTTGCCAGATTTTTCACGTTAATTATGAAATTGTCACTAATGGCGTATTAAAAATCTGCACTATTTGCAAATATTAAAACTTACATATCTCCTTCATTATAAGGTCAAATTGAGCGATTAAAAAAACCTAACTTGACTAAAATTTCACAAGGAATCCATTGGACATATAAAAATCGAGTTTCGGGATCGTATGGCATGAGAAACGAGGTAGGATAGCTGGCAGAAAAATATATATAAAACGGGCAGACTTCTTCTTCAAACTTTCGAACCCCACATCCCTAGGAACGAATTTCTTCACCAAATATCATCCCCAAGTCAAAGGTAATTAATTCTAAACTTCACTCTTTCAATTACTCATTATTTTTCATCACTTTTAAATCAAAAACTAAGAATTTTCATGGTAAAAATTGAGGGTTTGGGTAGAATTAGGAAATTTTGTAAAAATCGAATCTTTACCTCGAATTGAGGTCGTATTTCGAAACTAATTGTATATTTGGTTCGTGGGTGAATGGGTAAACGTAATTTCGTCCGAACACTGAGTTTAGACCAAGCGGGCCCAGGGTCGGGTTTTCACTTCTTTTATTAGATTACTTAGGAAAAATTGTAAATTTCAATAAAGTTAGTTCCTTTAGCCTTAATTAATGATATTGAGTTAATTATGATTAGATTCGAGCAACTTAGAGCAAGATTCTAAAGGAAAAGCTATAATTGAGCTGTGAGTGGCGTGCGAAATTGAGGTAAGTATTTGGTCTAACTTTGACTTGAGGGAATAGGAATCTCCACTTGTTTGCTATGTGAAATGCATGGGTGTGGTGTATAGGTGAGGTGACGAGTATCTATGCACCACCCAATTTGCCTGTTAAGCATGACCTTTTTCCCGTTCCCAACTTAATTGATTCTTGCCTTAATTGTTATATGTCCATTATTGTTTCTATGACTACTTGGCCTTGTTATTTTATTGTTAGATATTATTGTGATTATTTTAGAAGGAGTATTGGTTGTTTTAGCTGGATTCCTCTTGGTACAAAACGGTTGAGCGGTTTGGCATTGTTTTTACGAATTATATATATCTGTTGGTTTCATTTTTGATAATATCGAGGAAGTGATGAGGAATGCAATTTAACTATTTTATGATTGTCGAGGTTTATGTGGTTGTTTGGTTTCAATTGATTGTTTCCAATTTTTGTGGTAAGTGTATTAAAAATGTTGGTTGTTCTCTTGATTTTATCATGGTACATAAAGACTGAGCTGGGTTGACAGCGTTACGGTGTTTACATATGTTCTGGTTGGTTTTATTGGGAAATGACATTGGTTGAAGCTTACGAGCGATACTGTTTTCTGTTTGAAATTTGTTGAAATAAAATTGTTGTGAAAGGCTTGGCCTGAACTGTGAAAGTTTTTGATGAATAAATAAAATTGGTGTGATAAGGGGGCTGTGATAAGAGGGATGTGATAAGGGTGGATAATTGATTGTGATATTGTGAATAGGTGGGATCGGGTTGCACGCCGCAACAAGACAATGATAAGGGAGAATATGCATGTTTTACTGTTTATAAAATAAAGGCTGGAACACTCATTATTTTATTGTCATTATTTCATACTCTGCTTTTACTATTATTTTAAAGTGAAACTTGTTCTGTTTACAATATGTCGAGACATAAATATTGTGAAAGGATTTGACTTGAAAGGCGGTGATAAGGTGGCTATGATAAGGGGGTTGTGATAAGGGTGGATTATTGATTGTGATACAGGTGAATAAATTGATCGTGATACGGGTAAATAAATTGATATTATATGTCTGGTGGGAACGGGTTGCACGCCGCAACAAGGAGCAATAAGGGAGGACAATTATATTTTTAATGATTTTCAAAGAAAACCCAAGATTTAAAAACTATCATTTTATAATATTATTTTTCATATTTTGGCACTACTTTTATTTAAAGTTAAAGTTTGAAAATTTGGAAATCATTTGAGAGGTTGTTATAGCTGAGGCCTGGAAAAGGCGGCTGAGTTATTTCATTGTTGTTGCAGTACTTAATTATTTGTTTAGATTTCCTTCTTTATTTATATTTATTGTCTCAGTTATATTTTTCTTGTTCGTGTAGAATTGTTTTGTTGCGTTATTGTATATATTATTGTCACAGGTTATATATTTTTAATGCCCCGCCGTAGCCTCGAAAATACTTCGTCGAGGTTAGGCTCGGCACTTACTCAGTACATGGGGTCGGTTGTATTGATACTACACTCTGCACTCTTTTGTGCAGATCCAGGTATCGACCAGCAATGGTGTAACGACCCGGTCAGTCGTCCCGTAGAATTTGCATTATTATTAGTGTTATTGACTTGTCATAGATTGGTTATTCTGTGATTGATGTGTTAGAGTTGGTAGGCTTGAAATCGGAATGGTTATAATGAGAATTTAATCACTTAGTCTTTAAAAATAGCCTTAGAATGGGAAAAGTCAACTAAGAGTTGACTTATTGGTAAACGACCTCGAAATACGGATTTTATAACTCAAATAGCTTCGTTAGGTGATTTGGGACTTAGGAGTGTGTTTAGAATAATTTTTTGATGTCCGGTGTAGAATTAAGCTTGAATTAGCGGAAGTTAGTTTTTGGCAATTTCCGGACGACAGTGGAAAATAGACTATTGGGGTTGGAATGGAACTCCGACAGTTGGAGCAGGTTCGTAATGTCATTTTGGACTTGTCCGCAAAATTTCAGGTCAATCGGATTTGATTTGGATAGTTTCGGCATCATTGGGGCATTTTAGAAATTTCAAAGTTCTTATGCTTGAATCCGATGTGAATTTGGTGTTTTGATGTTAGTTTTGGTGTTTCGAGAGTGCGACTAAGTTTGAATGATCATATGGGCTGTGTTGGTAAATTTAGTTGAGGTCTCTAGGGCCTCGGGACGACTTCGGATGGTTAACGGAATTTAACTTGGCCATTTCAAGAATGTTTCGACGTCGTCCTTCAATAATAAGTGGTTCCACACTAAGCAAATGAGCTCCAAATTGAGTTTCGATTGAAGCATTAGATCCGTATCAAAATTTTGGAGCCATAGAAAAAAGAATCGACGAATTTGGACATCGTATGAGAGAGTTATGCACATTTTCGTGACGGGGAAAAACAATTTCCATCGCCAGCGCCCAGGGTAGCGCTGGGCGCCGTGCAGGGCGCCGGGATTTTTTTGCTACTGTAATCAGCGCCACCTGTGGCGCCCAAAATGTAAAACTCTATAAAACGAGGGTTTTTGGCCATTTTTAACAAAAATAGAGTTGGGGGAGCTCGGTGTGGGCGATTTTCTGAGGGGTTTTCACGAATTTGAACGAGGTAAGTGCTCTTTATCTTAAATTNGCCAATCCGATGTCAGAATTCGATAATTTTTGTATGGTTGAACTCGTATCGGAACGGGTGTTCGTATTTTTTCGAGTTTCGTCGGATTTCGAGACGTGGTCCCTATGGCCGGGTTTTGACCGAATTCGGATTTTGAGTTAAAAATCGATATTTTTCGATTGGAATTCATTCCCTAAGCATAAATTGATGATAAAAATCTAAACTTGGTAGATTTGGAGCATTGGAAAGTTGATTCGAAAGGTAAACGCATCGCGGAATAGTTTGTGGGCTAGTTTTGAGGTAAGTAATGTCTTGAAATCCTGTCCAGAAGGTATGAAACCCCGGACTATGCACCCTTTCACGGGTTTTGATTGGAAAGATTGAAACTTTGGAAATATCGTCCATATTTAGGCGACTATTGAGTTGCCAAATCGATTTTTAAGCTTATGCTTAATTAATATTATGTATTATGATATGATTTGGGCTATAAGCCGTGTTTGGGGCCTAGTGCCGATCTGTTTACCCCTTGGGGGACTGTTTTACTATGTTTCCTCACTTGATATGTTGTGAATTATACTCGGTCTTTTCCTGATAAATTATTTTGACACTCAGAGTATTTTGATACTACTTATCGAAAAATGAAACATTGTTTTGGGTCGAGAACCCGATTTTTTATGGCCTAAGGGCTAATTGAAAGTGTCTGACCGAGTGATGTGAGGAGGCTTAGAGGCCTTATGAGTGATGCGAGGAGGCTTCCAGGCCTCATGAGAGAGATGAGAAGGCTTCCAGGCCTTATGAGTGATGTGAGGAGGCTTACAGGCCTTATGAGTGATGTGAGGAGGCTTAGAGGCCTTATGAGTGATGCGAGGAGGCTTCCAGGCCTCATGAGAGAGATGAGAAGGCTTCCAGG
>ML261399.1:38032-48458 GCA_005239495.1 Nicotiana undulata | reverse complement strand
GTTCCACCAAAATCTTAGATTAAAGTATTTAGCTACTCATAATAATAACAAAAACTACAAAAGTATTTATAGTCAATGGAAAAAGAACAAAAGAGGAGAATAAAGATTGATGCCCAATTTTCCTCCTTGCCTCTTGCCCTTGCTTTTGATGTTTTCTACTTTAAAAACTGATTCTCCTCCCTCTCTTGGGCGAATTCCTTAAGTTTATATAGGGTTTGGGGCTTAAAATCCCGTGTTTTGCACATTAGTCCTTGAAATTTATGCGTCTTGCCGTGGTTGCGCAGCGTTCACGCTAGGACCGCGGCCAAACAAGCTCTCTGAACCTGAGACTGCCTTCCGCCGCTGTTGCACCGCGGTTTCGATCGCGTTGTTGACCCTGTTCCGTTTGGAATTTGGGAAAACGTAAAACATGAAAATTGTAGCCCTTTGAGTTAGCTTTCCAACTATATATTATATAGCCCAAATGGAATTCGGAGAAAAAGTTTATGTCTATTTTACTAGAAAATGCGCAATATGCCTCCTCGAGTCTTCGTTTGTTCTCAACTATCAAATTTGACCCCCGAACACGATCCTGACTTAATTCCTTGAGCTTTTACTCAGACTTCAAAGCTCCAAATCACTTAAATTCATTCCATAACATCTATATAGCTCGGAATCACTCCTACAAGACATAAAACACATAGTTAGTGCAAAACACTAGCGATTAAAGCTCAAACTCAATTAAAGTGCAGTAAACTTGAGTGTAATAAGCGACTAAAATACATAATTATAGCCTATCATCAATTGTTAGGGTAAACAGGTTGGCATCCACCATGGGGCTAAGGATAATAGTGATTGTTCAGTGTTGATTCTGATAAAACACACTATTTTACGCTTGTTCTTGTCAAGTATATTTGCTTTTAGTTTAAAACATGCCAAACTCACAAAACACACCAACACACGGTGATAATGGCCTCGGATTCCACGGGGAAAACGATAATGTGATTGCTCCAGGAGGCGAGGTGCCACAGGCTAATCTCGGAGGAGCACCGCACGTTGCTTTAAATGCGGACCTAGACGCATACCTCGAAGGGAGTTTACGCAGATAAGAGATCAGTGGCCAAGGAACACAGGGCAGAGGAAACGGAGGAGTCAGTCTCCAAGTGATATTCGTGCTTCAGGCTCAGCAAGCCACTATTACTCAATTACAAAATCAACATAGAGCTTCGAATGGGGTCGAGCCGGAAATTACTCGCCGTACCGAGCCAGTGCCGGAAAGGTCAAATGGTAAGGAATAGGGGACTGATCCTGCAATAATGAAAATGCTCGAAGAGCTCACCAAAAGAATTGAGTTAGGAGAGAAGAAAATCGAAGCTAATGATAAAAAAAAAGTTGAACTGTACAACTCCCAGGCTGATTAGATACCTGGGGCACCGCCAATCTTGAAAGGGATGGATTCGAAGAAGTTTGTACAAAAGTCATTTCCTCCGAGTGCGGCTCCGAAACCCATTCCAAAGAAGTTTCGTATGCCAGACATACCTAAATATAATGGGACCACCGACCCACACGAGCATGTTACCTCCTACACATGCGCCATCAAGGGTAACGATTTGGAAGATGATGATATCGAATCTGTGTTATTGAAAATGTTTGGAGAGACCCTATTGAAGGGAGCACTGATTTGGTACCACAAACCTACCGCCAAATTCCATCGACTCATTAAAGGTGCACGCTGGGGCCATAAAGGTCGCGACAAGGAAATCGTACCTTTTCAAGGTAAGACAGAGGGATAATGAAATGCTGAGGGAGTTCGTATCCCGACTTCAAACGGAACGCATGGAATTTCCACCGGTCACAGATGATTGGGCCGTTCAAGCTTTCACTCGGGGGTTGAATGAACAGAGTTCGATAGCATCACGTTAGTTGAAGCAAAAATTGATCGAGTATCCGGCTGTAACTTGGGCAGATGTGCATAATCGATACCAATCGAAGATCAGGGTCGAGGATGACCAACTAGGAGCCCCTTCCGGTTCAGTACATACAAACAGGTCAGCAGTTAAAAATCAAAGGGACGTCGACAGGGAGCCAGGGTCGAACAAAGACCGTATCAACAATTCACCGCAGATTGAAGGAATAATGGTCCAGGATGCAATTCTACCAAGAATGATCGAAAAGTGATCGAGGACAGAATTCTCGGGGACTTATGAACAAAAGTGATTTTGACAAGTATGTCGATACCACTGAGGCACCTCGATTATAACAATATAACTTTATCATCGATGCATCAGGTATTTTATCGGCAATCGGAAGGATTAAAGATACTAGATGGACCAGACCCACAAAAACTGATCCTTCCCAAAGAAACCCCAATTTGATGTGCAAGTATCATGGCACGCATTACTCAGCAATCGAGTCAAGAATCATTTTAGAGAAAGGGACGCCAATAGGAAAAATGATCAGGAGGAACCACATCATGTCATTCATATGATCGTCGGTGGGGTCGACATTCCGCAATGACCCATATACAAATGCACTAAGGTATCAATGCCTAGGAAAAAACAAACCAGAGATGATATGCCAAAAGGCACCTTATCATTCAACGACGAAGAAGCAGAAGGAATTTCTCAGCCCCACAACGACGCTCTGGTAATGTCTATCTTATTAAATGAATTTCAAATTAAGCATGTTTTAGTGGATCCAGGTAGCTCGACAAATATCATCCGATCGAGGGATGTGGAGCAGCTCGGCGTACAAGATCAAATCGTGCCCGCAACTCGGGTCTTAAATGACTTCAATATGGCCAGTGAAACAACTAAAGGAGAGATTATCCTACCGGTGAACGTGGTTGGAACCACTCATGATACCAAGTTCCACGTAATCGAGCGATATGAGGTACAATGCCCTACTCGGAAGGCCTTGGATACACAACATAAGGGCAGTCCTCTCGACACTCCACCAAATGATGAAATTCCCAACGTCTGGACGGTGTGAAAACAGTGTGCGGGGAGAAGCATGCTGCAAAGGAAATGATTGCGGTCGATGAGGTAACACCGGTATCGACACTATCAACCTCGAAAAGGTCGAGCATCGAAGGTAAACATGAAGACAAATAGCAATCACCGCCACCAGCCTCGACCGAATCGGGGAAGCAGGAAATGGAAGAAGAAGAGGAAGATTTTTTGACCCCTCGAACTTTTGTCGTTCCCGAAGATTCCGACGCTACCAAATCAATGGTCGAAGAGCTAGAACAGGTTATATTAATTGAGTATCTGCCAGTGCGAAAGGTATACCTAGGAACGGGGTTAACCCCCGAACTCAAGGAGAAGCTTATTTAATTTCTTATTGATAACATAAATTGTTTTGCTTGGTCCCACTTAGACATGACAAGGATTCCACCGGAGATAACAACGCATCGACTAAGCCTTGACCCTAAGTTCAGACTAGTGAAACAAAAGAGATGACGCCGGTCCGAGGTAAAACACACATTCATAAAGGACGAGGTAACTAAACATCTCAAACTAGGGTCCATTCGGGAGGTAAAATATCCCGAATGGTTAGCCAATGTAGTCGTAGTCCCTAAAAAGGGAACACACTTAGAATTTGTGTAGATTATAAGGATTTAAACAAGGCATGCCCCAAATATTCTTTTCCACTGCCTAACATTGATCGCATGATCGACGCCATGACCGGCAACTTGATCATTACTTTTCTCGATGCCTATTCCGGGTACAATCAAATCCAAATGAACCCGAAAGACCAAGAAAAGACTTCATTTATCACCAAGTATGGAACATATTGTTATAATGTAATGTCCTTCAGGCTAAAACATGCAGGAGCTACCTACCAACTCCTAGTAAATTAAATGTTTGAAGAACAAATAGGTAAGTCAATGGAAGTATATATTGATGACATGCTAGTTAAGTCCCTGTGCGCAGAGGACTATTTGGCACATTTGCAGGAAACATTCGAGATACTAAGGAAATACAACATGCAACTTCGAGAAATGTGCTTTCGGGGTCGGTTCGGGAAAGTTCCTTGGATTCATGGTGTCGAATCGGGGGATCGAGATCAACCCAGATAAAATCAAGGCCATCGAAGACATCATCGTCATTGACAGTGTAAAAGTCATGCAAAGGCTGACTGGACGGATAGATGCCTTAGGGCGATTCATCTCGAGATCGTCAGATCGAAGCCACTGATTTTTCTCTCTACTCAAAAAGAAGAACGATTTCGGCTGGACCCCGAAATACCAACAGACGTTAGAGGAATTGAAGCGATACCTTTCGAGCCCACCACTGCTTCACACCCAAAGGCAGATGAAATACTCTACTTGTACTTGGCAATATCGGAAATCGTGGTAAGTGGTGTCGTGGTTCGAGAAGAGCAAGGTACACAATTTCCTGTTTATTATGTAAGTCGAACCTTTGGAGAAGCAGAAACTAGATATCCACACTTAGAGAAATTGGCACTTGCATTGATAAGCGCCTCTAGGAAGCTAAAACCATACTTTCAATGTCACCCCATACGTGTATTAAGCACTTACCCATTTCGTAATGTTTTGCATAAGCCCGAACAGTTGGGCCGATTGGCCAAATGGGCCGTCAAACTCAGCGGGTACGATATCAAATATCAACCCTGAACGGCCATCAAGTCTCAATTTTTTGCAGACTTCGTGGCCGATTTCATGCCAACCCTCGTACCCGAAGTTGAAAAGGAACTTTTGTTAAAATCAGGTACATCTTCGGGGATGTGGACCCTCTTCACAGACGACGCTTCAAATGTGAAGGGTCCGGGTTAGGAATCATTTTGAAGCCGCCCACGAGTAACACTATTATGCAGTCCATCAAAACTTCTAAGTTGATTAACAATGAGGCCGAGTACGTGACCATGATTGCATGTCTCGAACTAGCTAAGAGCTTGGGAGCGGAAGTTATTGAAGCCAAGTGTGACTCTTTGCTGGTGGTGAACCAAGTAAACAATACCTTCGAAGTTCGAGAGGATAGAATGCAAAGGTATTTGGACAAACTGCAGGTAACTTTGAACCATTTTAATGAATGGACCTTGTAGCACGTACCTCGATAACAAAATAGTGAAGCTGATGCGCTTGTAGATTTGGGGTCATCAGTCGAGGAGGACGAAATCATCTTGGGGACTGTCGTTCAACTCTCAATTCGAAGAAGGTCACGTCGAGATAAACTCTACAAGCTTAACCTGGGATTGGAGGAATAAATATATTGAATACTTGAAGAATGGAAAGCTCCCATCGGACCCTAAAGAGTCGAGGGCCCTACGAACCAAAGCTGTTTGATTCACATTGGCTGAAGATGGAACGTTATACACAAGGACATTCGATGGGCCATTAGTAGTATTCTTGGGACCAGGTGACACCGATTATGTTCTACGAGAGGTCCATGAAAGCACTTGCGGGAACCACTTCAATGCCGAATCACTTATTCACAAAATCATTAGAGGAGGATACTACTGGGATCGCATGAAAAAAGACACTAAGGAGTTTGTTCGAAAATGTGATAAATGCCAAAGGTTTGCACCGATGATCCACCAGCCTGGAGAACAACTTCATTCGATCCTATCCCCATGGCCATTCATGAAATGGGGGATGGATATCGTTAGCCTTCTGCCATCGGCCCTAGGTAAATCTAAGTTCATTTTGTTTATGAGTGACTATTTCTCTAAATGGGTTGAAGCACAGGCTTTCGAGAAAGTCAGAGAGAAAGAGGTTATAGAATTCATCTAGGATCACATTGTGTGTCGATTCAGGATACCCGCCGAGATAGTGTGCGACAATGGAAAATAATTTATCTTCAGCAAAGTAACAAAATTCTTCGAAGATCATAAAATGAAAAGGATATTATCGATGCCGTATCATCCTAGTGGGAACAGATAGGCTGAATCGACAAACAAGACCATTATTCAAAACCTAAAGAATAGGTTGAACGACGCTAAGGGGAAATGGAGAGAAATTCTACCCGAAGTCCTTTGGGCATATCGAACAACATCAAAGTCTAGTACGGGGGCAACCCAGTTCTCCTTAGTATATGACTCCGAAGCCTTGATTCTAGTCGAAGTTGGGGAACCTAGTGCCAGATTTTGACATGCAACAGAAGAATCAAATCACGAGGCTATGAATACTAGCCTCGAATTATTGGATGAAAAACGAGAATCCGCACTAGTTCGAATTACCGCACAAAAGCAACGAATCGAGAGATACTACAATATGAGAACCAACCTTCGCCACTTCATAGTCAGGGACTTAGTCCTAAGGAAGGTCACCATCAACACTTGAGATCCTAATGAAGGGAAGCTCGGACCAAATTGGGAAGGACCTTACCAAGTCCTCGACATCGTCGGAAAGGGATCTTATAAGCTTGGCACGACGGACGACGAACAACTGCCAAATAATTGGAACATATCACTTCTCAAACGATATTATTTCTAAGGTATAGCTTTCTCCCCTTTTCATTTATATTCGATATTAACTTACTGCTAGTGTTCGATCAAAGACATTGAGACCTTAGGTTTTAAAGCACGCGTTGCACTCTTTTTCCCTTAGATCGGTTTTTATCCCAAATGGATTTTTCCGACGAGGTTTTTAACGAGGCAAAAATTATATGTGCTAGCTGGGGACAATTCAACCGTATCCAAGGCTTTTTTACAATCAACCTCGAATACTAGGGGACATCACCCTCGAATGTTATATTTTCGAGGAAAGTACTTCGTGTCAAAGGGTCTCGATAGGGAAACTTTATAATGGGCCAAATGGTCAAATGAGTCGTGTCCATATAGATTAGTCGAGCCCCAATGGAAAACAATGTACGCATGTATAAATTATTCAAAGAAGCATTTTTTCCTTATCAAATATCTTGTGTCTCAATGAAAATTTTCTACTATACGAGCTCCATTCTTATGATTTTGTGAGAGATGGCTCAAGGTCCAAGTACAATTACACCTCGAACGGTAAAAGGCTCAAGGCCCAAGTGCAAATATACCTCGAACATACGAGCTCCATGCTTATGATTTTGTGAGAGATGGATCCAGAGCCAAGTGCAATTACACCTCGAACGGTAAAGGCTCAAGGGCCAAGTGCAAATATACCTCGAACACTCGGGGACTGCCGTCGAATATGTTCGAATTATCTAAACTCAAATCCATAAGCAAAGAGGCACCCCTCGATTTATAGGCCAAGACCATCATTCTCGAGGAATAACGCTTCAAACAAGTTCGAAGTGATGTGGGGAAACAAGCCCAAGAGGCATACCTAAAGGTTACGGCCAAACTGATGCGACGTCCAAATCCCGCGATAAAAACAGGCCTTCGAATTCGTTGAAAATCAGTTAAAAAGTCTACCCTCGGCAAAATAATCAAAAGTGCTTCGATAAAATCAGCCCTCGAAACCTTAAGAGGTATCAAACTATCCTAACACAAATTTGCTAAGGCATAAAAAGAAAAGGGATTTCGATCAACATTGAACCCTCAAAAAACCCAATGGGTAAAAAATACATGCTAAGGCATAAAGAAATTTTTATTAAGTCTTTAATCCGAAATAGGGAAAAAAAATAGCCACCCTTTAGAGGCCATATCAGCCCAATTTAAAGAACCTAAGAGCCAATACACTTGGAGTTCGAGACATTGTTCTCGCTCAATTCAAACCTAAGGGTTCCACTATTTCAAGCTCGAATAAAAACTCACTCGACTACGGCTCGAGGATTCATCATGACTCGATACAAACATTAAGGGCTCTATTACTATAAGTTCAAACCTTACTCGAACTCGACTCTAAAACCAGTGCTATTGCAATTTTGATCAAGCCACCCAAAACCAAAATCTCGAACATATCGCTGAGATCGGGAACACGCCCTTGATTAACCGAAAAACTCAAGGGTTTTTCTACTCTAAGTTAGAGCTAGTACTCACTCGATTATAGAGGCCGCAACAACCTGATTGCAACAAATTTTTCACAAGGCAACGAAGTGAGTCTAGTTACTCGCAAGGCCTAGAGTATATCAGAATTTTCACAAGGCGAAGGCAAAACAAAGTTAATCACGAAATAGAAGTCAGAGACAAACCAGAAAGAAAAGGGATCTTTCATATATGCAAAGTATTTACAAAGACCACACAAGGTCTTACCCAAAAATCCAAAAACAAAAGGAGAAAAATTCTAAGTGCCTAATCCGCCTCGGGAACTGCATCTTCAGGAGCTTCATCTTCATCTCCTACACTCTCGGATCCACTCGCAGAGTCATTATCATCAGAAAGAAAAGCTCTGGCCTCGTCCTCCAGCACCTTCGCATTCTCGATATTAGTCGTGAGGTCAAAGACACGAGCATGTACCTCCTCAAGAGTCTCTATGAGACTGGCGCTTAGCATGCTGGGCAACGCAAGATAATCTAATCTGAGTAGCATCAGAAATTTCCTTTGCCCGAGCGTTAGCGGCTTCAGCGTCGGCTCGGTAGAAGGTCACGAGTGCCTCCACCTCGGATGTGGCCTTTGAAAGCTCAACGGCTAATCGAGTCTCGAGCTCTTCAATTTTCTTGGCTCGTGCCAGGATATCCTCCTTCACACTTTGGAGTTGACTCTTAACCAAAGATAACTGGGCTCGAACCGATTCTTTCTCCAAGGCAAGACGGTCCATGTGCTGCTTCACCCCCCAAAGTCTCTGCCTTTTTTTTATCTTAGCCTCCTCGCGAAGCTGCTCAATCTTTTCGGCCTTCTATTGAACCCGCAGGATCAAAGTGTTAGTCACCAATATCAATTTATTATATGTCAAGCTCCCCAAAAAATTTACGTTACCCTCTCGATGATATCAGTCTGATCTTGATGAGATCTTGCCAGTTCGGCTCGAAAGTCCCTGGTCTCCTCTTCTTTTTGCACATAGAGGAGTTTGAGGGCATCTCTCTCCTCCGTGGGCCTTTTGAGATCGGCCTCACACCGGGTCAGCTTAGCCCGGGATTTGGAAGATTCTTCTCGATGGAGCGCCATAGCCTATGCAGAAAGAAAGGAAATCAGAAATAAGGAAATAAAAGCAAACACAAACATGATAAAAAGGGTTGAAACTTAATTGGTTCAGAAGTCGCTGAGCCTCATAAAAAATGATCGTTACATCCAGGCCGGGAACGTCATTGACCCCCGTGAAGCAGCCACGAAATATTTCATCCCCTTCGTTGGTCGTTCCCACATCAAGGATCCCCATAGACCGAGCATCCCGAAATTACCCTTCAGAAAATGTTGGGTCGGGCGACGAATCGTCAATGTTAATTGTCCCAAGCGAGTCACTTGGGGCATTCTCTCCTTTTTGAAAGGCCTCGGAACTGGACCCTTCGGGCACGTCCGCCGGTTGTTCATCATAGCAAGATGCATCATCAGCACCCGATGACTTGGGGACTTTGCTCGAACCATCTTCCGAGATCTCCTCGGTCCGAAGATGAGCCTCTTCGACCATCACCGGCTCAGCTATTTTTGAAGCTTTGATGCTTCCCCTCTTTCGAGCCACCAGCACACAGTAGACGTCTTCTCCCTCCTCGTCTTTCTCTCGTAGTTTTTAGACTACATCAGCAGGCAGAACGATGGGATCGGTCTTCGACTTTCGAGCCTTGCTCTTCCTAGGCTTTGGAGTATCAGGAGGTGAGGCCCTTATCCTTTCTTATCTTTGGCTGGTTTTGGGACCTCCTCTTCCCCAGGTGGAGGCGACCTCATGACGAATTTGTCTCCAAGACCTGTATGGGAGGAAATCAAGTTAAAATAAAGCATTTCAAAGGAAAGAATCGAACACATATAGAGGAACTCACCATGATTTTTGGCCTTCCATCGGTCCTTGGCCAAATCGCGCCACGAGCTCTCGGCATACGAAGAGGTCGAGGCCAGTTGCCGAACCTATCCTGCATGGTTCGGGATTGCACCAGGAAACCAAGGGGCCGCTGCACCATAAGGAAGAATATAGATGAGAAAAGGTAAAGGAAGCAAAACAATCATCAAACGCTATCGGTGGGTTTGTACTTACGCTTCATGTTCCATTGTTTGGGGAATGGCATCTTCTCGGCCGGGATTAAGTCAGAAGTCTTGACTCGGACAAACCGGCCCATCCATCCTCGATATTTGTCCTCGTCTATGCTCGAGAACAACACCTTTGTGGCCCAGCGATGAAGCCTTACTAATCCGCCTCGATAGAGACGGGGATGTATAGCCTAATGAGATGATCGAGGGTAAAGACATCCCCTCGACCTTGCTCGTGAAGAATCAGAGAAAAATTATAATGCGCCAAAAAGAGTGGTGGATTGGGACTAGGGTTATGCGGTATTGGCGGCAGAAGTCGATTATGACAAGACCGACGGAACCCAGTGTGAAAGGGTAAGATACACACTTAAAAACCCTTTCACATGAGTGGTAATATCCTCATCGGGGGGGGGGGGGGGAAGAATTTACCATTTTTTTT
>ML261399.1:0-34595 GCA_005239495.1 Nicotiana undulata | reverse complement strand
GGTCCGGAGGTAGTTACAGGGAGGGTGTTAGGAGGGGGGTGTGGGGGGGGGGGGGGGGGGGGATGGGGATTGGTTAGTCTGAGTTTTGGCTTAGGATTTGAACTAGTTGGGTGAGAAACAGTAGTAGCAGTTGGGGGGAGTTGCAGAGTAGGTTGGGATGGAGGTGTTGCATTTTTAACTAGGAGCTTTTGATTTTTCTTCAAATTGGAGTGGGTAATACCTGGGAGGGCTGGCCACCGTTGTCGACCACCTGAAAGTCTGGTGAAGAAGACAAAACTCGATCATCAGATTTTTGAGCTGCTTGTGAATTTGCACTATGATTAGCTTCCTTAGGATCAGGGGAATCTTGTTGAATGCTTTGTTCGCCCAATTGAGCATGGGAACTGACTTTGGCATTTTGTCGAGCACCTGGCATGGTCGACTCTGCAGAATTTATTTTCTTCAGATTCGAGAAGATTGGCCCGTTGTTGTTGTCGTTTGAGGTGTTGGGAGCAATCTCCTCATCAACAGAAATCATTTCACATTGGTTTTGGTCGATTTGGACGGCCGAAACTCCATTTCCGGCCACCTGGTGCTCGGGAAAATGCCCGCTGGTGAAGAACCACACTCAGATTTGACCAACTATAGAAATCAAAGTTGATTGGTTGAATTTTGAATTCGACGGAGAAGATGATAACACCGGAAACAGAGGAGAAAGGGAGAAGAAAAAGAAAGAGTTAAAAATTAACTGGGACCCACAAAATTCTCTTTATCTTAAAAATAAAAAACAACACATAATAAATTTAAGGATTAAATGATAGAAATGCTGATATGGTAATGATTTGGCAGCTGACATGGAAAATATTGAGGGGGTCAGCTGCCACGGTGGAGGGATGTTAGGGTTAGGAACATTTCTGTTAAGTTTGTTAATTGTAGGGTGGGTTTTGGATGTAAAGTGAAACGGAGAACAAACGTAAACAATATACAATACTACAGGGATAATAATGGCCTTTTTTCCCCTAAAAAATAAAAGCTGGAGCGTGCATCCACGTCGGCTGAAGCGCGAAAGCGAGATTACGAATCTAGCTCTCAACAAGTGTGGAGAATGGGTCCCGCTTATTGCATGAAATCATCAGCATCAGAAATTTCAGTCTTTGGTGCCATTTTCCTATTTTTGGCGTATCCCATAAGATTTCTAATCAATGATAAAATCCCCAAAATTATAAAAAAGACCACACTTTTTTAAATTTGTTCATATCGAGCACTATGTTCTGATCCTTATCTGTACGCTAATAGGAATAAATAATTAAGTCAAAGACGGAGTCATCCATGGAATTTGAGTTTTAATTTTCCATGAGAAGGTGTTAGGTTATTCTGTTGAGACCCACTAGTCTATGCAGGTGTATCAAACTTCTCCCTTCTTCAACCCCACGCTAAAGTAATCCACCAGTTTTTTCTTTCCCAACAAAAGAATTAAAAAGTAGCTAAATTTAAAGGGCGGTTTTTAGAACAATGGTACAGTTATCTTTGTATGACATATAAGTCACGAGTTTGAGTCGTGGAAATAGCCACTAATACTTGCATTATTGTAGGTTGTCTACAACACATTCCTTGGATTGTTATCATTTCCCGAATCTTGCGTGAACACAAAATGCTTTATGTACGAATTATCCTTTTAGTATGTTTTGATTTGAATGAGTTAGATGGAACCTGCGTGAACATGAAATACTTTGTGTACCAGTTACTTTTTAGTATTTTTTAGATTTCTTTGAGTTACGAGGAAAATGACGAGTATAATATGTTAGTAAAAGAAACTTGAGAATAAATCGTGCAACAATTTTACTACCTATATCAGAACAGTTCAAAAGTTTGGCTATGTCATATTGATCCGAATCCAGGATCTATAAAACTGAAATTCTCTAAAATCAAATTGCATAGACTTACGTGAAAATGATCAGATGAATTTGAATACTTCCTTGCTTAAACATTTGAATATTTCTTTATCATTAAGCCCGCGCTAGTACTTGATAACCTATATGTCAAACAATTCAAAAGTCATTGATACTTTTCCACTTTTGAAATAGCTAATAAGAAATGTAGCTCAAAGTAACAACATAAAACAAGAAGATAAGTAATAGAATAACATAAGAAGAGATAACTTTCTTATTTCATCAAGTGTGTCCCATATCACATTTCATGCCTCTATTTATACTATTACATAGAAGGTTACAAAAGGATTATCTTAAATATATGACATTAACAATTGAGATCATGGGGAAGATCATGGGGAGGGATTATGGAGGTATGAGAGTTACAATCATAATAGTGATGAGTAGTGAAAGGTTATTTACATCATGGGTGAAAGTAGTCGGAGTAGTGGACATCCACATTTACTATAGGTTTTACAACACTCCCCATTGGATGTTCAAAAATAGATAATATGCCTCGTTAATACCTTACTAAGAAAAAACATTGTGGAAAAAAAATCTTAGTGAAGGAAAAAGAGTACATCGCGTATCTTACTTCCCCTCATGAAAACATCACTTTATTTTTCGAAGACGACGCATTCCAATCTTCTGTCTCAACTTCTCAAATGTTGAAGTTGGTAATGTCTTAGTGAACTGATGGTAAGCTAGAATCACGTGTTTTAGTCCTAGTTTGGACTCTAATTACTGCATTGTACTTGTGTTTGAGCTTGACTGTTAGTGTATTGCGCTTATTATGTATTTTATACCTTGCAGGAAGTGGTTCTAAGCTATTAAGATAACTTGGAGCTAATTTGAATAAGTTGGAGCTTTGAAGTCTGAGTAAAAGCCTAAGAAATTAAGTCGGGACCACGTTCGGGGTTGGAGGACCAAGTCTGGATGTCCAAAAGTGAGAAAATAAAACCACTATAAGAAAATTGCACTACCGCCCCACGCCATATGTAGCGGGGCGCTAGCGGAAAATTCCTGCGGAGTGATAAAATCAACTCTTTGAAAATCCTCACTAATGTGGCGCATGGCGCGCCACACCAGTATATTTTCGCGGTCCAATTTTCCCAGTTCGGCTTGGAAAAGGTAGTTTCATTCGAGCCCGTTACTACACAATATAAATACACCAAAAACAAGAATTTTATAGGACTTTTGACCTTGGAAGCTTTGGGAGAGCACTGGAGGCTAAAAGACACAGGATTTCATCATCTTTGCATCAATTCCATAGGAGAGTTTGGATTGTAAATTAGGTTGATGCTTCCTTATTCTTTAATTATATTTGTGATGACTTCCTCCATGATTATGGATTAATTTCCCATAGGGTTTGACGGATATCGTATTCTGATAAATATTTGTGGATTACTCTAGTCATGCTTGAATTCGTTTATGGAGTTTTGAATTGTTGCAACTTTATTCATCAGTTTATTTAATCGAAAGAGGAATACTTGGTGATTATCTTTGCATTAGTATTTTGCTTGATTTAGTTCATTTATTCTCTTAAGTAATCAGATGAGCTTATTGAATTATTGATTAAATCAAGTTAGTAAAATATTCGAGAGACGTTTTCCTAAGGACCAATCCATTAACGCATGCTTGCATACTTCACAGTGCTTATATTAGTGTCATGACCCAAAAATCACAGGTCATGATGACACCTAACTTGACCCGCTAGGTAAGCCAATTAACAAAAGAAAACAACCACATAAACTTATACAAAATTTAATTAGGTTTTACCAGAACTTTTACAAACTTACCAAAGAACTGGTAATACGAATCATGAGCTTCTAAGACTTAGAATATACAAAGCTGGTATGAATAAATACGCATTATGTTTGAAAACTACATGAACAGATTAATAACTAAAAACTACCAAGGACTAGTGGCAACTTCTATCCAGAATACACGAACATCTTCAGGGTCGGCCCCGACTTCTTCAGCAGCTCCGCTCCAATAGTCTGCACAGAGTGTGCAGAAGTACAGAATCAGTACAACCAATCCCATGTACTGGTAAGTATCTTGACTAATCCCGTCGAAGCAGTGACGAGATTTTTAGTTAAAAGATACTCATTACTAAACACTATAATGTAAACTAGCAATAGAACTAAGAGACAAAATAATAGAATAGAGTACACAATGTGGTTGTAACAAGTAATAAAGAGTACCAGAAAGAATCACGACCCAACACTTTACAACATCTCAACCAACCCTTTCCTTAGAACGAAAGCCCATGAACCACAACAATAACCTCATATACTTTCATAGTGAGATAAAGTACTCAAGACATCAAATCTAACGGCACGACAACACCCTTCGTGCATTTATCTCATCCTCACCATATAGGCGTAAGGCAGTGCCAACCAAATGATAGAATTACCGACAATAGAAATGACAAGGAAGGGAATATGCAAGCAGTAATAATAAACGAGAATGTACAGAAGAACATCAGTAACAGACTAAGTAGATAGCACAGAAGTCATGACCACAATTAGGAAAGAAAGGGGTTATAATTTCAATTAACTAGCATGATGGAGGCCTAAGTAAAAATATAGCAAGCAAGAAGAAAACACATGATCTTCACAACTTAACAAGTAAGGACACGAAGGACTAGCATGGTGGAAGGCTTACACTAAGGTGCAACAAAGTAGATACAACATGAGTATAATTACAAAAGCAGGAAATATGCATGGCATATGTAAGTTAAGAAAGTAAGAGACCTGGACAACACAATCACAATTGAGATAGAGGTCAAGTACGGGACAATAACAACATATCACACAAAATATATAATGCGACAATTACAAATCAGGGTAAAGACGGAAATGTATACACGGAAAACAAATATCACATCATAATGCATGTCCCTTATCCTCACCTGCACGTAAACACCCTTTGTGCCATGACCTCACAATATTAAAAGCATAACAATATAAGTGAAATGGCACGGCATCACCCTTCGCGCTTTTAGCCCTTTCCTCCCATGATAATGTATATAAAATGGCACGGCATCACCCTTTGTGCTTTACTCTCTTCCTCACATGATAATGTATATGAAATGGCACGACATCATCCTTCGTGATATACACTCTTCACATGATAATGATATAAACAATGGCAATACATCACCCTTCGTGCCTTACACTCTTCCTCACATGATAATAATACAAACAATGGCACGACATCACCCTTCGTGCTTTACACTCTTCCTCACATGATATATGATATAAATAATGGCACGACATCACCCTTCGTGCTTTACACTCTTCCTCACATGATAATGAATATAAAAAATGGTACGACATCACCCTTCGTGCTTTACACTCTTCCTCACATGATATATGATATAAATAATGGCACGACATCACCCTTCGTGCTTTACACTCTTCCTCACATGATAATGAATATAAAAAATGGTACGACATCACCCTTCGTGCTTTACACTCTTCCTCACATGATATATGATATAAATAATGAATACAAACAATGGCACGACATCACCCTTCGTGCTTTACACTCTTCCTCACATGATATATGATATAAATAATGGCACGACATCACCTTTCGTGCTTTACACTCTTCCTCACATGATATATGATATAAATAATGGCACGACATCACCCTTCGTGCTTTACACTCTTCCTTACCAAAGCATATAAATTTCAGTAAAGTAGCCAGGTAGGAAGAATAAATAACATCGAGGAGAGTGTCAAAAGAATATACCAAACAAATTCCCAATCACTACTTTCCAAACCAACAGTAATTCAATGAATTCTCAAAGCTATATAATTCAAGTACTTTCACAATTCCCGCGATTTATCAACAACACAAGCATGTAATCTAGCACCTCAAAATATCGACCATAGCAACATATTAATGACTATGCATAGAGATGTACGAATTAGACACACACAATTATTCTAAGAATTTCCATCAAATTGATTAAGTTATATTAGGCTAAGTCTTGATTACTAACATCTTATACTACATTCCTAATATCTGTAAAACAAGTAAGGAATGAATCAAGGGAGTTATGAAAATTCTACAACACAATTATAGCACAATCAACCCCCGAGCATGATTTACTCCGCCACATACATATACGCTCGTCACCTCATATATGTATCACCCTCGCATGTAAAAAACAATGACAAATACGAGGAAAACAACTCCCTCAACAAAGCTAGGCAAAACACTTACCTCAATCCGGCTAACTCCACACCCAATTTTCGCGTTCCCTTTACAAATTCATCTCTGCTGATCTCAATCTAGCCCAAGATGACTTGAGTACATCACACAATGCAACAAGAAACAATTTCAATTAATAAAGTTGTGATTTTTATCCAATTTCTAAAAAGTCAACCAAAATCAACTCCCAGGGCCCGCACCTCGAAATTCGATAAAATTTACAAAACCCGAAAACCCACTCCGATACAAATTTAGAAATACCAAAATTATCAAATTCTGATACCAACTCGTCCTTCAAATCATGATTTTACATTTTGAAAGGTTTCATAAAATTTTCCCAAATTCCTAACTTAATTCACTACTTAGATGATAAAAATAGCAATGGATTCATGAAATATGGTAAGATTGGAGAACACTTACCCCGATGATTTGCTTAAAAAACCCACAAAAAATCTCCCAAAGCCGAGGTTTACAACTCCTAAAATGATAAAATGGCTAACCCTCGATTCAGGATTATATTCTATCTGCCCAAGGATTTATACATCGCGAACGTGGAGATATGGTCGCGTTAGTGAAGAAGAAAGTGAAGGATGTTCCGTTTGGTCATCGCGAACGCGACGACAAGCTTGCAAACGCGGAGAAGGAAAAACATGACGGCTCACCACTGGCCTACGCGAACGCGAGAGAAGTGATGCAAATGCGAAGAAGAAGAAGGCAGACCTTCGCGATCGCGAAAGGTACTATACGAACGCGATGAAGGAAAAATGGGGATGATCAACAGAACACTACGGAATGTGGAAGGGAGTACGCAAACACGAAGAAGGAGAAAGCTGACTTTCGCGATCGCGATCGTGCTCACACGAACGCGATGAACAATTATTCCCTCCTCCAAGATTACACTTCACGAACGCGGAGGAGCAGACGCGAATGTGAGGGAAAAAACCAGATGACAAATATCAGCAGTTCAAAAATGAAAGAAAATGGCCCGTAGCCCATCCAAAACACACCCGAGACCCCTAGGACCCCATCTAAACACACAAACAAGTTTTACAACCTAACACGGACTCGTTTGGGGTCTCAAATCATCAAAATAACCTTTAAAACCACGAATCGGACGCCCAGACACATGAAGATCAAAAATAAACTTCAAAAACTTCTAGAATCTCGATCGAGCATCCGGACCGACCCCGGTATCAAACTTTAAATAAACTCTGATTGACCTCAAATTTTGCACACAAGTCACATGTGCCATAACAGACCCATTCCAACTTCTAGAATTGGAATCCGTCCCCAATATAAAAAATTCCACTCCCGATCAAACTTCTGAAAATCCAACTTTTGCTATTTCAAGATTAATTCAACTACGGACCTTCCAAATTACAAGCCCAAAATCACCCAAGGAGCTAACGGAACTGACAAATCTCCATTCCGATGTCAAATGTTAAAAAGTCAAACTTGGTCAATTCTTCCAACTTAGAACTTAAATCTTGAAGCTCATTCTTCCAGATTGATTTCGGATAAAAACCAACACCGATGATTTTCGCAAGTCATAATACACCATGCGAAGATACTCGAGCCCCCAGAACACCGAGCGAAGTACAAGTACTCAAAACGACATGTCGGGTCGTTACAATTAGTTAACCTTATAGAGTTAAGATTTAATCGAGAGAGGAGTCTTGGCTATACTTTTGAACTAATCATCAAGTGAATTCGTGAGATTCATTAGAATATTAGAGTGAATTAAACTAGAGTTAAATCTCAAATAGCTATCTTGCACCTATCTTGTCAAACCTTTATTTCTCACAATGATAAGAAACCGACTTTTTTATTCTCTGGTTTGTTGCAGTAAATCGTCAATTACTTTAATTTAGTAGTTAATCATAGTTGATAACCATCACACATCAAGTTTTGATCATCTTGAGTAGCGTTACACTAGAACTTACTTGAGCATTCTTTAAATCCAATCCATGTGGAAACGATCATTAAACTATACTATCTTTGGCTAGCGAGCATCAATTTCGGGTTGTGTTTTGCACTCATCAAAATTTGGCACCATTGCCGGGGATTGGCAATCAATAGTGTTCAAAATAGTTTTCGGTGCTAAATCAGAAATTTATTTATTTTTAGTTATTATTCTTCACGGGTTTCTCTTACGTGTGTAGGCAACAGGTTAAGTTCGTGGTGTATGACTCAATCTTCTTCAAAAGAAGTAATACCCTACAAACCGGAGTTGGAAAAACACCTGCGGCAACTGAGGAAAGAGAAAGAGTTCACCGGAAAGTTCTTGGGGAGACCTTCAACCCAATAACACATGGCTACTGAGGACGAAGCAGAGCACAACATAGAGAAGAAGCTGCAAGGATAGAAGCCGAGGCAGCCCGTAGAGCTGATGATGAGACCGTCAACAATGATGGGGGTCAAAGATTCAATCTGAATCGACCCTTGATTGAAGACCAGTTCGAGAATGCGGTACCAATGCATGGTAAATCATTGTGTGATTACGCCAGACCAATCTACAATCATGGATTGTCTAGTGTTAGACCTCCACCAGTAGCAGCGAACAATTTCGAGTTGAATCAAGGCTTGCTTCAAACTATCCTAACACTCATTTGATGGATTTTGAGGAAATCATGAACACCTTCCAGTACAACGGAGTGTCAAAAGATGCAGTATACTTAAAGGCATTCCCCTTTTCACAGAAGGATGACGTGAAACACTGACTTCATAGCTTATCAACTGGGTCGATCAAGACATGGGAAGATGTGACTAGAAAGTTTCTTGACAAATACTTCTCAGCTGCAAAAATAGTGAAGTTCAGAAGGGAAATTCATAACTTCTGCTAGACGGACACTGAAATAGTTTTCAAGGCTTGGGAAAGATTCAAGGAGATAGTGAGGAAGTGTCAGCATGATGGTATTGAATTGTGGATGCAACTCCAGGACTTTGGGATTGACTGAAACCTCACTCAAGAACAACTCTGAACACTGCAGTTGGAGGTTCTTTAATGAATAAGACTTCTGATGAGATTGTGGCAATTCTTGATGAGCTCTCTGAAGATGCTAACCAGTGGCCGGCTGAGAGAAATGGTAGAAGAAAATCAGTCGGGGTTCATCACGTAGACTCTAACACAACAGTGCAAGCCCAACTAGACGCCATGGCCAAAGAGATAAGGAAGTTGACGTTCGCCAAGGTTCAGAGCCAACCAACACCAGTTTGTGATTTCTGTAGTATGGGTCATCCAATGCATGAGTGTCAGGCCTTAGCAGTAGATGAAGTGGTAAATGCACTGGGAAGCATTGATAAAGGCTGATAACCAGGGATTTTGACCTACTATTTACTCTCTTTTGCTTAGGTTTTGGGGCAAAAATGCATAAGGTATTCCCGAAAACTAACTCAAGGTGCTTACTTGCAGGTTTTGGGTCAAAATGAGGCAAAGAGGCCAAAACAAACTTAAGAAGGAGCCAATCTTGCACAAGTCATGAACTCAACCGGAGCACTGATAACTCCAACATTACGTTGTAGCGCAAGCCCTTCCGCTAAGGCAGAATACTGAGGGCGGCCGCAGAAGTAGATTCAGAGAGATGGATATTGGACTCATTATGGACCGGTGACCGCGTCGCAAAAGCGCGGACGCGAAACCATTGGCGTGATTGTGATAATAAATCCATTGAGAGAGAAAATCAAGGTTCAGAGAGTTTGCAATTTTGGGCCAAACATAGAACGCGGTCAGCGTTCAATTTAAGCGGTCGCGTCATCTCCTATGCTGAGGCGGACAGAAATCCTCTGAGAGCGGAATCAATGTTCAGAGAGTCTACAACTGAGCCAAAATGAAGGAACGCGATCCGCGAATATTTTACGCGGCCGTAGATAAAGGTCAGGCGGGGGCGGTCACTTTTACGCTGACATAGGAATCCAGCCCAAGCAAAGTCCAATTTTGAAGAAGCATGGTCGACGCTCGTTATTGCGCGACCGCGAAAGTCTATCCGCTGAGGCGCTCAATATTTTGCTGACATCGAAACCTTTGAAAGGGTATTTTTGTGCAGTAATTTCAGCTGTGTATAAATAGTTCTTTTTCACATTTTAAGGTTATCTTTTGTTTTATTGAGCTCGTGAACAGAAACCTTTTTCCCTTTTGAGTAATTTTAGAGTAACTTTAGCTTATAATCTTATATTTTATCCTTGTATTTAACATTTATGGCTATTATTTCATCTACATCTTTGATTTCTACCTTGATTATGAGTAGTTAGACCCATTAGCTAGGGTTGTGACCCAACCCTAGTGTGGGTATTTAATGGGTCTTTAGTTTTAGGGCTTGTTTGTTTATGGGTTAGTGATGTTTATCTTGTTTCATACTTTATCTATTGAATTGGTGGTTGCAAATACTAATTCATGCCTTTTTGACTAGGGCTCTTCTTGAGAAAGAGGATTCAAGTCTAGGTAAAATAGGCTAACAAGGAATTGAGGTGAATTCAAGAGATTGATAGCCCCAATTAAAGGGTTAAGCCTAGAGATAGTAATACCCGACTTGAGCCAATTTCACTTGCATTGTTTGAACACCCAATTAGGATTGAGAAAGCCAATTCAGACAAAGTCACCCAAACTACCAAAAGGTATAAGGTGAGTAATTGAGTGTGAGGTTACATCACAATCCTTGATACAACAAGTTTGTCCTAAATTCTAGATCCCATTAGATACTCTCCTAGGTGTAAGTCACTTCCCTAGTGCCCTTTATAAATTGAGAAAACCCTTACAAAAACATTATACTCAGCTTCTTTTTAACAATCAATAGCAATACAATTAGAATAGAAACAAACCAACTTATGACTAGAAGTGTAATCAAAGGCAAAATACATAACTAGGTCGGATAGGAACCCAATTACCATCTAATAACTCCCTATGGATATCGATCCCGATCCTTCGGGTAAAATCTACATCGACCCCTCCTCGCCATTCTATAGTGGTGTAGGGTTGGAGCCGATCACTTTTTTGCGCCGTTGCCGGGGGAGTTAAACGGTTTTTGCTATCTATTTGACTAATTGTGTATATTGTTTTTCTTTCCTTTTATTTTACTAACTTGCGTGTTTCATTGCTTTAGGTGAAAATGGCCAATCCTCTCGGAAATATTATACCAGGGGAGGAGGTAGATGATAGTGGTGATGGTGAGGTGTATATAGTACCTCAAGCTCAAAGAAGAGGCCTCCAGGCCAATAAAAATATTCCAGACCCTGTCTCACCTCCTCCTAGAGAAGCTCCTCGGGTGCTTCCAAATGAAGGATATGCTAGTGCGATTGTCCCACCCTGAATCTGGGCAGGAAATTTCCAGATTACGAATGTGATGTTGACATTGTTAGAGCAACGAGGGTATTTCACAGGTGATCCCCATCAGAATGCTTATAAACACCTAAAGGGATTTGTGGATACTTGTTGGGGAAGCAAACATACAAACATATCGGAGGATGCATTGAGGCTTAGACTGTTCCCTTTTTCACTTAAAGGGAAAGCCTTGGACTGGCTCGAAAGGCCCCCCGAACCGTTCCATATCTACGTGGGATGAGTTGGCGGAAAAGTTTATAGCCAGGTTTTTCTCACCTGGACATATGGCAGCTTTGAGGGATGAAATCTTAGCATTCAAACAGGAACAAAATGAACCTCTCCATGAGATTTGGGAGAGATACATAACGATGGTCAAGGAATTCCCCAATAATGACATGACAGAATCTATGATCCAACAAACATTTTACCGGGTTATAAACACGACCAATCAATATGTGGTGAACCAATTAGCTGGGGGAAATTTCATGAAGCTGTTTTATGATGAAGCCTATGATATTCTTGATGAAATGGCTGACACTTCTTCAGCGTGGCAAAGTCGGGCAAACGTTCCTCAAGGTGACCCGAATGTGATCAATCTTCATAAGGAACTCCAAGACCATGAACACGCCATTGTTGAGTTAACAACAACTATGAATCAGCTTGCCAAAGCACAACTTGAGCAAATCTAAGGACCGATGCATGTAAATTCAATGGAAGGGGTCAATCTAATGGTCAACAGGAGAGGACAAAGTGGCCAACAAATTCAAAGAAACAATGAGCAATATGAGAAAAGTGGAAGTGGATACAATAATGATAATTCATATGATGACCCAAGTGAGGATGTGACGTATGCAAATAACTATCAAGGCCAGCGGAGCAATGCTCCAAACCTACAGTGGAGATCTTAAGGTAATAATCAGAATTGGAACAATCAAGGGCAAGGAAACTGGAACAACAACAACTCAAACAACTTGGGGAACAATAATCAGAATTAGGGTGGCAACAACAATTGGAACGACAATAACAACAACAATTGGGGTGAAAATGAAAATCGGGGGCCAGGCTTTCAAAGGCCCCCAATGTATCAACAACCCAACAATCCTCCTCCGTATCAATCTCAGGGTCAAAGTTCGTCAAGCAATGATATGGGCCGGATCGAGAATATGTTCAAACAGATGATGGAGAGGACTACCGATTCTGATGCTCAAATTGCCTCCCACACCACCTCCATCCGCAATCTTGAGGTCCAAATGGGGAAAATCTCACAAGCATTGAACACTCGCCCTAAGGGGGAACTATCTAGTGACACGGTAGTAAAATCGAAGAGGGAACAATAACAATACCGAACATGCAATGTCGGTGACAACAAGGAGTGGTCGAGGTGGTGAAGCAAGTACCTCAAAGAAAAAGAGAGTTGTGTGAGATGATGATGAAATACAAAATGATGATGTCCCTATAGTTGATGATCAAGTGAGTGAACAGTAATTGAATGGTGAAGTGAGGATTGATATCAATGACAATGAGGAGGAGACGTAAAATGACGTGAACCCATCTAGGGAACACGTAATAGACATACCGGATCCGGTAGTGCCAAAAGCCAAGGCTCCTTTGCCAATACCTCCTCCACCTTATCCTCAAAGACTAGCAAACCAGAAAAGTGAAAATCAATTCAAGAAGTTCATAAAGATGATGAAGAGCTTGTCAATCAACGTGCCATTAGTGGAAGCTCTTGAGCAAATGTCGGGATACGCCAAGTTTATGAAAGACTTGGGTCACTAAAAAGAGATCTATGGAATGTGAGAACATCAAAATGACTCATCAAGTAAGTTCCATTGTAAACTCGATGGCTTCTAAGATTAAAGATCCCGGCACATTTACCATCCCATGTACCATTGGAAGTGCGGATTTTGTAAAGGCATTATGTGATTTGGGTGCAAGTATCAATTTGATGCCTTACTCCGTCTTCAAAACTTTGGGTATTGGTCAACCACGGGCAACTTCAATGAGACTACAAATGGAGGATAGAACAATGAAGCGACCCCTTGGTATTATTGATGATGTTCTTGTACGAGTCGACAAGTTTATCTTGCCTGTTGATTTTGTGATCATAGGCTGCGAGGTGAACTACGAGGTGCCAATAATCTCGGGAAGGCCGTTCCTAGCAACAGGGAAGGCCTTAGTGGATGTTGAATCCAATGAGCTCACTTTCCGGGTAGGCAATGAAAAGGTTGTGTTCCGCGTGTGCAAGTCAATGAGGCAACCAAATAGTACCGAGGTGTGCTCTTTTGTGGATTTGGTGACGGAAGTGATAATGGATGATACAAACTCAATGATCAATGTGGAAGATCCCATAGAAGCTGTCTTGTTGAACCATGAGGATGATGTAAGGGATGGCTTGGTTGAATGTGCTAATTCATTGCAAGGAATGGGCTCCTATTCTTATGATCCCCCTTAAGCTATCCTTGGACTTGGAAAATCGGAAGACTCCACCGACAAAGCCCACGATCAAGGAGCCACCAACTTTGGAGTTGAAGCCTATCCCATCACACCTCATGTATGAATTCTTGGGACCTTATTCTACATTACCTGTTATTCTTTCTGCTTTCTTAACCCAAGTTCAGGTAAACTTCACTCTTGAAGTGCTCCAAAGGAGAAAGAAAGCAATTGGATGGATCTTAGCTGATATTCGGGGCATAAGCCCCGCCTTTTGCATGCATAAAATTATTCTTGAAGATGATGAAACACCGTTCGTGGAACATAAACGCAGGTTGAAAGTGGCTATGTAAGAGGTGGTCAAAAAGGAGATTATCAAATGTCTTGATGCAAGGGTTATCTATCGAATCTCAGACAGTGCATGGACTTCACCGGTGCAGTGTGTGCCGAAAAAGGGGGGTATGACCGTGGTGAAAAATGAAAAGAATGAGTTGATCCCTACTCGGACTGTGACTGGTTAGAGGGTATGTATGGACTACAGGAAGCTGAACAAGGTGACCCGAAAGGATCACTTTCCATTGCCATTTTCTGGACCAGATGTTAGACAGACTTGCCGGGCGGGCCTTCTATTGTTTCTTGGATGGGTAGTCAGGTTACAATTAGATTCTTATAGCCCCAGAAGATCAAGAGAAAACTACCTTCACCTTCCCGTATGGGACCTTTGCATTCTCTAGGATGCCGTTCGGATTATTCAATGCACCTGCTACATTTCAGCGGTACATGATGGCGATATTTACGGACATGGTGGAGGACTTCATCAAAGTCTTTATGGATGACTTTAGTGTGGTTGGAGACTTATTTGGCGAATGTTTGCAAAATCTTGACAAGGTTCTAGTCCGATGTGAAGAGACAAATCTTGTGTTCAATTGGGAGAAATGTCACTTTATGGTCGAGGAAGGCATTGTCCTCAGCCATAAGATCTCAAAAGATGGAATCGAAGTTGACAAGGCTAAAATAGAAGTGATCTCAAAGTTACCTCCTCTGATTTCCGTCAAGGGATTTAGAAGTTTCCTTGGGCATGCGGGGTTCTACCGGCGGTTCATTAAAGACTTTTCCAAAGTGGTGAATCCCCTATGCAAGCTATTAGAGAATGATGCAAGGTTTGATTTCAATGATGAGTGCATGAAGGCCTTTGAGCTCTTGAAGTATAAATTAACAACCACTCCAATCATTACCGCACCAAATTGGAGCTCACCCTTTGAGCTTATGTGCGACGGAAGTGATGTTGCGGTAGGAGCGGTCTTGGGGCAATGGGTGAACACAATATTTCATCCGATGTACTATGCAAACAAAACTATGAATGATGCTCAGGTTAATTATACAGTGACGTAAAAGGATTTGTTAGCAATTGTGTTTGCAACGGAGAAATTTAGGCCTTATCTCATGGGCGCCAAAGTGATTGTTCACACTGATCACGCGACGCTCCGGTATTTGATGACAAAAAAAGACTCCAAAGCTAGACTGATGATATGGGTTTTGTTGCTTCAAGAATTTGACCTCGAAATCATTGATAGGAAAGGTAATGAAAATCAGGTTGCGGATCATTTGTCCCTGCTAGAAGAACAAGGGAGGCCAAAAGATGGTATTGAAATTAATGATGCTTTCCCGGATGAGCTCTCTTCTAACCAAAGGAAGAAACTCAAACGGGACTGTTTTGGCTATTATTGGGATGAGCCCTACTTGTTTAAATTTTGCAAATGATGGAGTTATTCATAGGTGTGTCCTAGAGGAGGAGAAAATGAGCAGACTTGATACTTGTCATTCCTCTCCTTACAGTGGTCATCACGGTGGGGCGAGGACTGCTTCCAAAGTTCCGAGTTGTGGTTTTTATTGGCCAACCTTGTATAGAGATGCTAGTGAGATTGTCAAGAGATGTGATGAGTGTCAGAGAGTTGGAGGAATATCAAAGAAGGATGAAATTCCCCTCACAACTATTCTTGAAGTTGACCTTTTTGATGTGTGGGGCATAGACTTCATGGGCCCTTTTGTTTGTTCGTTTGACAATACTTACATTCTTGTGGCGGTTGATTATGTGTCAAAGTGGGTTGAAGCCGTGGCTTTTCCCAACAATGAAGCCCATAGTGTAGTATCTTTTCTCAAGATGAACATTTTCACACGGTTTGGGATGCGTCGGGCAATTATAAGTGATGGGGGTCTCATTTCTGTAACAAGGCATTTGATACTTTGCTTGCTAAATATGGTGTTAATCACAAGGTCTATACCCCTTATCATCCCCAAGCTAGTGGGCAAGTGGAGGTTTCAAATAGGAAAATCAAGAGCATCTTGTCCAAAGCTGTTAATGCCAATAGAACGGATTGGTCAAGGAAGCTAGATGATGCGCTATGGGCTTATAGAACAACAATTAAGACTCCAATCGATATGTCTCCTTACCGGTTGGTGTTTGGAAAAGCGTGTCACTTGCCGATTGAGCTGGAACATAAAGCATTGTGGGCCTTGAAGAGGTTAAATATTGAGTGGGACATTACAGCAAATCTCCGGGTAGAACATCTCAATGAGCTTGACGAATTTCGGTTTCATGCCTATTCAAGCTCATCATTGTACAAGAAGAAGATGAAATATTTGCATGATAAATATGCCAGAAGCAAAGAATTCAAAGAGGGTGATTTGGTCATTCTCTTCAACTCCCAGTTGCGTCTGTTTCTGGCCAAGCTAAAGCCCAAATGGAGTGGTCCCTTCGAGGTAGTGCATGTAACACCACTTGGTGCTCTTGACTTGAAGAACAAAAATGGAGAAATCTTCCGGGTTAATGGGAATCGAGTGAAGCATTACTTTGGAAAGTTTGATGACAAACACGTGGTGGATTTGATAAATATTCAATGATGATGGTAACTTGCGTCATGCCACGACTTTAAATCAGGCGCTTCTTGGGAGGCAACCCAAGTGATTTTTCCTTTTTCTTCTTAGATTAGGATCTTTTGAACTGACTGGTTATGAGATTTGTGTAGGGATTATTGCAGTGCAAGACACATACTGGAGAAAATTAACTAAGTGTGCATTGAACCGCTGCCGCACTCAAATTTCCGCAGTCAGCGGTAGCACTTATGCGGGGGCGAAATAGTGCAGCGGACGCGGACTTGTGAAACTCAAAATATTCAACTCTCTGAAGTTTTGTCCGCGTCCGCACTTGAAATCCCGCCATCAGTGGTCAGTTTTTCACGGCCACGGTTGTTTTTCTGCTCTCAACAGTGGAATTGCAGCCTCAGATCTTCAACTTGTGCAAAGCGCGACCAGCGGTGAAATTCCACTGCCGTGCCAGATGAGCCGGTGGAGGCCTAGGGTTTTAGTATAAATTGGGGTTCCCTCCTCCTTTTACACTTTTTTCATCTAGCATTCCACAACACTCCTTTTCACTGTTCATTATCACCTTTGTGCATTTAATCTCCATTTCCTCTAACAAGTTTCATTCCTACATTAAATCTAGCTACTGGTATGATCAATCTCTTAGTTTTAATTTTAAATTCTTCCTCTTTTGTTTACTTATTTTTAGTTTTTCTTTCTATTTAGGTTATCATAGACCTAAAATCATAAGCATGCTTGACTAGTGGTAAAACATGAATGGCTTACCTTTTTTGATGCCTAATGGGGGTTGGGGTGTTTAATTTTGCTTGATAATTGCCAAATTCTTTTTGAGAAATATGAACCCTAGATGATGAACTTTTCCTCAGTACCCGTTCTTTTCAAATTCTGCGGCCGTGGCCTAAATTCCACAGTCAGCGGTGATGTGCTTTTGTCAAGTTTGCATTGGCTTGTTTTACGCGGTCGCGATGGAATTTTCGATATCAACGGCCAGCTTTACGCGGCCGCGGTTCCTTTTTCGCGGACATCGGAAACTAGTTTCAGAGAAGTGTCATCATGATTCCGTGGCCGCGTTTTTTTTCCCGCTCTCAGCGGTACATCCTACACAGTCGTGCCCAATTTTCCGCGATCAGCGGTGAGTGATGTTTAGAGACTGGGTAGTCTGATCCCTAGCCCCTCGCAGCTGCACCCCTTTTCCGCTGTCAGCGGTGGCCTGTCCGCTGCAACACTTCTTTTTCCGCTGACAGCGGTCCAGTGTTTCAACTTCTGCAACCTGTTTTTGCTTACATCTAATGCTTTAGTGATTACCAAATTCTAATGAGCTTTCATTGATTATGTCTGCAGACAATGGTTCGATCTAGAGGTGCCAAGATAAACAACTCGGAAGGGGTGAATCATCAGGGGGTCGGGGACGAGGAAAACAACCAGCTGCACCCCTAGCTCCTAGAAGGATAATTGGCAACAAGCAGACTCTCCGGAGACCCACTCCAGACACCTCACAAACTAGCGAGTATGTCCTTTCGGGAAATTTCGGAGGGGGAAATTGGCCAAGCTCAAGAGGAGGCACAGTCCCAACCCCGGCGCCTTGTAAATGAGTCAACTTCTGTATCCGTCTCTTCAGATAGTTTGGGGCTCAGTTATTCTCCACCTCCTCCGGCCCCTAGTACAACACCTGCCCCAGTATAGACCGATAGTGATGAAGATGCCCTGAATGACGGGAGGGGTGGTGACACTCAGACAGGAGGATTAGAGAGGTCTAGGAACCAGGTAGTATGGCAAGACCGGTCCATGAGAAGGCATATCATAAGTTCATAGATTGGTGGCCTTTGAGATTACTTACATTGGAAAGGGTTTTCACTGAGCGGGACCTTCTACCCCACAACCCAAATGTTAAAAGGCACTTCAACGAGAGAGTGGGGTGGATGTTCTTCACCAGCATCCTACCAGAGGCCAATGAGTTTTTGGTCAAGGAGTTCTATGCCAATGTCACCCACATCAAACAGGGCGCATACCTGACCAAAGTCCGCAACAAGAAGATTCTATTCAATGGCAAATCTCTCAATGATTATGCTGGGTTCAACGATGCAGATGAGACCTTATATCTGGAGAAGGTGGATCTGGATGAGTTAGCTCGCCCTTGGCTAGCCTCTGTGATTGCTATTCCCAGGACTACTCCAGCGTGGTTGATAACAGGATCGACCCCACTACTCATGATAGTGACATGCCGGTTTCCCGGGCTCTTATTTTTGGGGCGATTATGGTGGGGTTCACGATCAATGTCGGGAATATCATGGCCGGGGTGATTAACAAGACGATCAAAAAGGGTGAGCATTCATATCCCTTCCCAAACGTCCTTACTATGTACTTCTAGGACCAGGGAGTAGAGGGAAGGGACTATGACACCAAGGTGAAGTCGAAAATGCCATTTTCCTGGTACAACTTGAAATTTTCGGACAACCCCAAGTCCAAGAGCAAAGACACCACTCCCACTGGCCAGTCTGAAGAGCCAGGGGTGGTGGCCACAGGTTTAGAGCCATGTACTGCTGAGGGCTCTTCTACTGCCATGCCACATCCTCCCTCCGGACCATCTGCCTCCATTCCTACCTCAATGTCTTCTTCTTCAGCTTACCCTCATACTGCTCTGAGGGTAAACCAGACATTGGCTGGTATCAGCAACTGGATGCAGGTAGCTTCATCAAAGCTAACTGCTCTATCCAGTGCCTAGCAGACTAGGAAGCCCCAACCCAAATCCAGTTGCCTCTATCATTGGAAGAAACTTTGAAGAGTCTAGCTGATAATCAGAAGAAGATTTTGGAGTCCATGGGCACCCATGAGAAGGAAATCAAGTCCCTGGGAAAACAGGTACCGAAGATGCGGAAGAGACAGGATGACCTGAAGAAGGAGGTGGCCAAGCTCAGTACAACGGGTGATATCCCCTTTGATCTACTCATAGGAGTGCTTGCCCCTGCAGCTCAGACATCGCAACCATCGTAGATGCCAGAGCAGGAGGCCACCAGTGAGCCTGTGAGGAGGGTAGTGATCCCCCAGACTGAGGATTTGGAGATCCAGCTGGAGGAGCCCGAGAGAGATGCATCAGTCCAGCCCCAGGACCCAACCATTGACCCAACCCTTATGCATACAAAGGCATCTTAGGGAGTTTTCTTTTACACTCTACCCTTCTTCTATTCTATTTTTGCATTTAGCATTGAGGGCAATGCTAATTTTTAATTGGGGGGGGGGGGGGGGGGGGGGGGGGGGGTGGCCTATTTTTGTGATTTGGATATTTTGATGATTCTGGTCTGTAATAACTCTTGAGACTATTTCCCATTCTTTATTGTCTATTTCTCGTACTTTATTTCCGTACTTTTTATCATTGGTATGTATATAAAGTTACCTTTCCATGTGTATATTCATTCCCCTATTATGTATATTCGTCTTAATCCCCTATGGTACATATTCATTTTACTTTTCGTATTTCTTACTTTATAACTTCTTTTATAATTTTCCTTAATAGTTTAGCTTTTTATTTCCTTTAGTAGCTTCTTTTTGAACTTATAACTTCTTTTTACTTTTTCGTGATCAATACGACTTTGGTTTTCTTAATGCCACGATTCTTTCCAAGGGTGGAATTTGTGTGAACCGGGTGGCTCTTCCCTACGATGGATGGTGTGACGACCTTATTAAGGGATTGAGTCTATTTTTTCTTTTTGTTTTTGTTTTTCTGTTATATGGTAGTAGTGAATAAAGGTGACTCAAGTAAGCTTCACTTGGCACCGACATATTTACCTTTGACCTCATGGTTAGAGACAAGTTGTAGACGAGACTAGCTCTAGTTGTGACCCTTATAATCTTGAGTTGTCTAAAACTGTCATCAAGTGGTGTTTGTAGCCATATGTGAGTTTTCTATCTAAGCTAAGGTTGTTGCGGGCCCTCGACTCTATTCTCTTTAACAATCCTGTGGCTTGAGAGGTGAGGTTTTGAATTGAAATCCCAAGTGTCGTGCCAACAAGTCTAGAACTTACCCCAAATGTTTTTCTAGGTGATATTCTAAGTGTAGCTCGACTTGAAAAGCGATTATAGGCTCTCCTTGGTCCCATTTGAATTTGAAGACTTCCACAACCTATCATTATATTATCCTTAGTCAACCCCTTTGAGCCTAAGCCTTTTCATTCAATAACTGTATTACAAGCCTTCATCCGTTCTATAATGACCCTCTCTTGACACCCAATCTTTCCTGAGCATTCATGATGAACAATTGTCAAAAACATAAGTTTGGAGGAGAGACAAGGAAATTCAAAGTGATGAAAGGTTCAAATAACAAAAAGAAGTGATGACAAGGAAAGGCAAAGAAAATGATGAAAAGCCAAATGTCAAAAAGAAAAGTAAAGGTTGAAAGGATTCAATGAAACAATGTGAAAGGCTTGGAATGCTGAGAAAAGGAGAAAAAGGAGCATCAAATAGAAGAAAAAGAGACAATGTGTCTCTCTAGTTCCCCCAAGGAAGAAGAAAATGACTCAAAGAGTCAAGAAAAACATGAGCCAAATTGTAAAAATGGAGTGCTTAAGGAAAGATGTTTGAATCATAGTTCATTATGTCCGAATTTGATCCAAAAAGCCTTCATTACATCTCGTTAAAGCCCTATAGGATTTCAAGTTGAGTGAGCTCACATTAGTGGTGAATTACATGAGGGGAAAGCCTATGGTACTTAGAGCCGGACTTGTGGAATTCTTTTGAGAGTGATGAGCGCACTTCTTGACAATCCCGATTTTGAGCGTACATTCTATAAGGTGAGATGAGCTCATGGAGAGTATAGGAGAAATATTCTGGGATCCACATTGACCTACGTGAAAGAGAGAATCTCTTTGATGAATTGAGTCAATTCTTGAAGCATTTGTGTCACATTAGATCTATGGAACTCATAAAGTCATTGCATAATGTTGTCAATAAAGCATTTGTGTTGAGGGTAATAATTAGTCCCAATTGAAGCTTGATGAAGTTACTTTAGGACAACTGAAATTCTACTCTCTTTTTCTTGTGGAGGTGGGATTTACCTTGTTTGCTTGAGGACAAGCAAAAGCTTAACTTTGGGGGAGTTGATAACTAAGGATTTTGACATACTATTTACTCTCTTTTGCTTAGGTTTTGGGGCAAAACTGCGTAAGGTATTCCCGAAAACTAACTCAAGGTGCTTACTTGCAGGTTTTGGGTCAAAATGAGGCAAAGAGGCCAAAGCGAACTTAAAAAGGAGCCAATCTTGCACAAGTCCTGAACTCAACTGGAGTGCTGATAACGCCAATATTACGCTGTAGCGCAAGCCCTTCCGCTAAGGCGGAATACTGAGGGCGGCCGCGGAAGTATATTCAGAGAGATGGAAATTGGACTCATTATGGACCGCTGACCGCGTTGCAAAAGTGCGGCTGCAGAACAATTGGTGCGGTCGCGATAATAAATCCACTGTGAGCGGAAATCAAGGTTTAGAGAGTTAGCAATTTTGGGCCAAGAATAGAATGCGGTCATGCTCAATTTACGCGGCCGCGTCATCTCCTACGCTGAGGCGGACAGAAATCCGCTGGGAGTGTAATCAATGTTCAGAGAGTCTACAACTGAGCCAAAATGAAGGAACGCGGTCCGCGAAAATTTTACGTGGCCGCAGATAAAGATCATGCGGGTCTATCTGTTTTACGCTGACAGCGGAATCCAACCCAAACCAAGTCCAATTTTGAAGAAGCGCGGTCCGCGCTCGTTATTACGCGGCCGCGAAAGTCTATCCGCTGAGGCGCTTAATATTCTGCTGACAGCGGAACCTCCGAAAGGGTATTTTTGTCCAGTAATTTCAACTGTGTATAAATAGTTCATTTTCACATTTTTAGGTTATCTTTTGTTTTAGTGAGATCGTGAACAACAACCTTTCTCCCTTTTGAGTAATTTTAGAGTAGCTTTAGCTTATAATCTTAGATTTTATCCTTGTATTTAACATTTATGGCTATTATTTCATCTACATCATTGATTTCTACCTTGTTTATGAGTATCTAGACCCATTATCTAGGGTTGTGACCCAACCCTAGTGTGGGTATTTATTTTGTCTTAAATTTTAAGGCTTGTTTGTTTATGGGTTAGTGATGTTTAGCTTGTTTCATGCTTTATCTATTGAATTGGTGGTTGTAAACACTAATTCATGCCTTTTTGACTAGGGTTCTTCTTGAGAAAGAAGATTCAAGTCTCGGTAATATAGGTTAACAAGGAATTGGGGTGAATTCAAGAGATTAATAGCCTCAATTAAAGGGTTAATCCTAGAGATAGTAATACCCGACTGATCTATGCCCACATATACCACTATTAAGTAGCAAGGCAAGGTCAAAGCAGATTTTACCCGACAGGGTCGAGATCGATATCCACAGGGAGTTATGCAATGAGAGTTGAGTTCCTATCCAATCTAGTAATGTTTCTTGTTCTTAATTGCTCTTCTAAACATGGATGGTTTTGTATCTATACTAAGTTTAGTTCTAGAGATCACTATTGTTAAACTAACAACAATGTTTTTGTGGGAATTTTATCAACTGTTTAAAGGCACTAGGGTTGCAATTTTCTTCTAGGTGAGTATCTAACGGGGTCTAAAATCTAGGATAGATTTGTGAATCATAGGCATATGAAATAACCTCATACTAAATTACTCACCCAATACCTCTCGGTAGCTTGGGTGACTTTGCCCGAATTGGCTTTCTCAAGCCCAATTGGGTATTTCAACAAAGCAAATGAAATGGCTCAAGTCGGGTAACGCTATATCTAGTCTCTACCCTTTAATTGGGGCTATCAATCTCTTAATTTTACCCCAATTCCTTGTTAGCCTATTTTACCTAGACTTGGGTCATCTTTCTCAAGAGTAACCCTAGTCAACAAGGCATGAATTCGTGTTTGCAACCATAAATTCAGCGAATTAAGCATGAAAATGACTAAAAATCAAACACCTAATCACAAATTCATCCTAAAATAGAAGACCCATTAGTTACCCACACTAGAGTTGGGTCACAACCCTAGTTTATGGATCTAGCTACTCATTTTCATAGAAGAAATTAAGATAGAATATGAAATTAAAGCCATAAAAGTTGTTTACAAAGATAAGATCTAAGAATAATAGTAGAATCTAACCTAAACTTACTCAAAACAGTAAAAAGACACTATTCACAAGCTCCCTGCAATATATGATAACCTAAAAATAAGAAAAAGTAGTATTTATACAAGGCTGAAAATACTGGACAAAATTTCCCCTACGGAGATTTCGCTCCCAGAGGAATTCTAAACGCCCCAGCAAAATGACTTCTGTGGACGTGGAATAATGAGTGCGGACCGCGTTTCTGAATCAGCTGCCTCTTTGAACTTTCATTCCGCTCCCAGCGGAAAACTGAACCGCTATAGTGGAATATGAAAGCGCGGCAGAGGAATGTCATCGCTGACCGCACTATTTTGAAGAACCCATGTTGGCAACTTTTTGATCTTTGAATTCAGATCCTAGTGTATTGTTGAACGCTGCAACGGCGAGGACAGCACTGCAGCGGAATAATGGCGTGGACAATGGTTTAAAAGGCTCCCAAAACACAACTCTTTGAAGTTTGGACCAGGGCAATGAACAGAACTCCGCTACAGCGGAATTATAACGCTCTCAACACTTTTACTGGGTTCCTGGGTTGTGCAAGTTTTGCTCCTGTTTGAGTTATCTTTAGTCATTCTCTTCAATTTAACTCAAATCTTGCAATTTAATCACTTTGCATTATATTTCGGGAGTACCTTAATGCAATTTTGCCTCAAAACCTAAGAAAATGAGAGTAAATAATGGGTGCAAATCCCTAGTTATCAACTCCCCCAAACTTAAGCCTTTGCTTGTCCTCAAGCAAACAAGATAACTCCCACCTCCGTAAGAAAAATAAAAAGTATTTCAGCTGTTCAAATATGACTTCATCAAGCTTCAGTTGGGACTAACAGTTACCCTTAACACAAATGCATTATTGACAACATTATGTAATGAATTTCTTATCTCACTAGGTCTAATGTGACACAAAAGCTTCAAGAGTTGACTCAATTCATCAAAGAGCTTCTCTCTTTCACCTAAATCACTGTGGATCCTAGAGTCTTTCTCCTCCACTCTCAATGAGCTCATCTCACCATATAGAATGTACTCTCAGAATTATTATTATCAAGAGGTGCGCTCTTCACTCTCAAAAGAATGCCACAAGTACGGCTTTAAGTACCATAGGCTTGCCCCTCGTGTAAATCTATAGGGCTTTAACGAGATGTAATGAAGGCTTTTTGGATCAAATTTGGACATGATGAACTACGATATAACATCTCTCCTTAAGCACTCCATTTTCACATTTTAGCTCATGTTTTTCTTGACTCTTTTAGTCATTTTCTCTTCCTTGGGGAACTTAGAGAGACTCATTGTCGCTCTTTCTTTTACTTGAGGCTCACTTTTCTCCTTTTTGTTTTCATCAATCCAAGCCTTTTCAAGTTTATTTTATTGAATCCTTTCAACCTTTACTTTTCTTTTTGACTTGTTTTGATTTTCATCCTTTTATTTGGTCTTTCCTTTTACGACAATTCCTTTCATCACTTTGAATTTCCTCGTCTCTCCCCAAAACTTATGATTTTGACTACTGTTCATCATGAGTGCTCAAGGAAAGAATGGGTTCCAAGAGAGGGTCATTAGAGAACAGATGAAGGTTTGTAACGTAGTTTTTTGAACAAATAGGCTTAGGCTCAAAGGGGGTTGAATAAGGATATTATCATGGTAGGCTATGGAGGTCTTTAATTTCAATAGGGAATCAAGTAGAGCCTATGATCATTTCACAAGTCGAGATAACTTAAGATTTCGCCTAGAAAAACACTTGGGGCAAGTTCTATACTTTCATGAACGACACTCGGGATATGCAATTCAAACCTCACCTCTCAAACCTCAGGATCATTAAATAGCATAGAGTCAAGGGCCCACAACAACCCCGATTTAGATTGAAGACTCACATATGGCTATAAACACCACCTGACGACAATTTTAGTCAACTCAAGACTCTAAGGGTCACAATTAGAACTAGACTCGTTTGTAACTTGTCTGTAACCATGAGGTCAAAGGTAAGTATGATGGTGCCAAGTGAAGCTTATTCGAGTCACATTTATTCAATACTACCAAAACAAAGGAAAACAAAAACAAAGCGAAAAACGGACTCAATTCCTTAAGAAGGTCGTCACACCATCCGTCGTAGGGAAGAGACACCCAGTTCACACAATTTCCACCCTTGGAAAGAACCGTGGCCTTAAGAAAACCAAGGGCTTATTGGTAACGAAAAATGTAAAGAAGAAGCTATAAATTCAAAAAGAAACTACTAAACGAAATAAGAAGCTAAACTATAAAAGAAAATACTAAAGAAGTTATAAACTAAAAATACGAAAAGTAAAAATGAATATGTACAATAGGGGATTAAGAGGAATATACATCAGAAGGGGAATTAATAGATACATAAGAAAGGAAACTGAATATATACATACCAAAGGTAAAACAAACCGAAAGTACGAAAATGCAAATAAAGAAACAAAAAATAGTATCAGAAGTTATTACAACCCAAAATATGTCAAATTGTCTGGGTCACCAAATAGATCCCACCCCCTCCAATAAGGATTATCATTGTCCTCAATGCTAAATGCACAAAAATAAAGAAAAGGGAAAAGGGTGAGAGAGTAAAAGAGAACTCCCTAAGATGCCTCAGTCTGCATGGGGTCCGGGTCAGCTGTAGAAGAAGGCTCAGTGGTAGTGGCTAGAGCAGGGTCTTGTGGATGTGAGGAGGCATCTCCTGCTGGATCCTCAAGTTGGATCTCCATGTCATCAGTATGCGGGATGACTCCTCTACGAACTGGGGCTGAGGTAAACTCCTGCTCCTGAACCTGTGCAGCCTGATCAGTAGGTGCTTGCTCTCATATCAATAAATCAAGGGGTATGTCCCCCGCCGCTGTGAGCTTCACGACCTCCTTCTTCAGATCATCTTGAGTCTGCTGCAGCTCCACCTGACTCTTCTTCATGTCTCCCTGACTCTTCTTCATCTTCTTTACAGCTTTGCCCAACGAATGAATCACCTTCCCATGCTTGTCCAGGGTCTCCATAATCTTGTTCTGGTTATCAACCAGGCTCCTTGTAGTAGAAAGATCAGTAAGCTTAGAAGAAGCTACCTGCAACCAGTTGTTGATTCCAGCTAGTGTCTGAGACACCCTCAAAGCAGTTTGAGGATATGTGGAAGAGGTAGGCACTGGGACTGGAATGGAAATGGAAGGACCAGAGGATGACTCCGGGATGGCAGCAACAGTGGGCCCCTCAGCAGTAGTGGAATCCTCGGCAGTAGCGGATGGCTCAACAGCAATAGAAGTACTAGGAGAAGTAGAGGTGGTGGATTTGCCTTTGGATTTGGGGTTGTCTGAACCTTTCAAATTGTACCAGAAGAATGCTGATTTTGGCTTCACCGTAACATCAAAGTCCCTTCCCTCAACTCCATGTCTTGAAAGTACATAGTGAGGAAGTTGTGAAAGGGATAAGAGCTCTCATTATTCTGGACTATCCTGTCAATCACCCTAGCCATGATATTCCCGACATTGATCGGGATGCCATCCATAATTGCTCCCACAATAAGAGCACGTGAGAGGGGCATGTCACTGTCGTGCAAGATGGGGTCTATCCGGCTACACACAAATGTCGCCCAACCCTTAGCTTCAAAGCTGAGTGTGTTCCTATAAATAATGGCCCCTGGAGTCAACCATGCCGGAGTAGTCTCGGGGATAGCAATAACAGAAGCCACCCATGGACGAGCCAAATCCCCCAGATTCACTTTCTCCTAGTAGCGAGTCTCATCTTCATTAGAAAAGCCAGCATAGTCGTTGAATGCACTACCACTGTACAAAATCTTCTTGTTCCGAACCTGGGTAAGACATGTGACCCTTTTGGTCTGGGCAACATTAGCATAAAACTCTTTCACTACATATTCATTTGCATCCTCGACCTCGCTGGTGAAGAATTTCCACCCCACCCTTTCATCTAATTGCTTTTTTACGTTCGGGTTGTGGGGTAGAAGGTCCCTCTCAATGAATGGCCTCTCCGGAACAAGTGACCTTTGAGGTCACCACTCTCTGAATTTGTGATAGGACAGTTCAGAGACAAACCGATCCTTCCACACTGATGGATTCCTGGTCCGGAGTAGTCCCCCCTACCTGTGCTTAGGTGTCACCACCTCTGCCATCATCTGGTGTGTCATTAGAACTGTCAAGGTTGATTGAGGCATGTGCGGTGGATTGAGCTGCTGCACCGGTGTTCTGAGGGGGTGAGGAATCACCTAGATAGACCCAGGCTGTCAGAAGAAGCTGAGGTAGTAGCCTCATTGACAAGCCGCCTAGGTTGGGACAAAGCCTCTGCCAAGTATGCACCACTGTTCCCCTCTAAAGCCTTCCGTGAGGGGACATATTCACTAGATTCCGATGGGTCGGGAGTAGGCCTCATGAGTGTTTGCTTCTTGCCAATAATGTTTGTCGGGCCTAGGGGTGCTGCCTGTTGTGTACCCCTACCACGACCCCTAGAAGAATCACCCCTCCCAGGTTGCTTGTCTGAGCCACCTCGTGATTTAACCATTGTCTTCAAACATGTCAATGAAGCTCGTTAAAACATGGTATACAAGTACCCAATGAAAGCACATACGTAAGTGTTGCATAGAATCAAAACAATGCTAAAAAAGACATCCGTTGTCAGCGAAAAAGTAACCGCTGCAGCGGAAGGGCCACCGCTGTCAGCAGAAAATTGGCCGCTGCAGCGGAAGTTGGGGAATCAGACTACCCCATTCTCTGAAGTTCCAAACCACTGCCCGCGGAAAAGTTTCTGCTACAGCGAAATCACACCGTTGTGAGCAGAGTTTTGGCCGCTGCAACAGAATTTATCATTCAACAAAGTTGGTCTCAAATTATTCCGCGGTCAGCGGATTTTTGGTTCGCTGCAGCGGAGTTCAAAATTCAAGCGCATTGACAGTAGTTTTTCAAAACTAAGGTTTCACCATTCTCACAAATTTAGGCTTGAAATACATGAAATTAGAACCCTATATCCCCGTAGGCAACAAGAAGTCACTACCCCACTGATTATAACCGTTTGCTGAATCATGCTCAAGAATTAGGTCTCTAATAACTTTGATTTAGAAAAGAAAATTAAGAGAAACAAACAAAAAGATGAAAAAATCTACAATTAAAATCATTGATTATGAACATATCACTGTTAGATGATGATGTAGGATGCTAACTTGTTAAAAATTTGAAGCCCAGATGCAAGGTGCAGGGATTGTGAACAGTAAAAATAGCTATGGGAGGCAAATGGGTGAAAAGGGTAAAAGAAAGGGGACCCTCTACATTTATACTTGCAAAATGGGGCCCCCACCGACTTACCAAGTGCGACAGCGGAATTATACCACCGACCGCGCTTTTATCCTTTTTGAAGAACTGGGCATGCAAGATATCCGCTGTCAGCGGAATTTTGTCCGCTTTTTTTTAGCAAATATACCACTAGGCAGGTTGCCTAGTGGCTAATATATAAATAATCCCAAAATGGGTCCAAAGCTTACAAGATGTCGAAACCAAAATAGAAGTTGCATGAAGCTACTAGCTACTAAAAAGATAGAAAAGCTAAAGTCTAATGAACTAGCTATTACAACAAAATAAGCCGAGTGCTTCCTTCTACTGTCAGTGTATGTGAATCCAATTGCCAGTGGGAAATACCAAGCAACACCTATAAAGCTTTCACCAGGCGCCAGGGTATACTGTCCATAGGATAAAATGAATTCCAAACATCTCCACCACAGAGTTGAAGTCAACATAGTCTTCTAGTTGTAGTTACTATATGATCTCTATATGCGGTGTACTGAGTTTTTCCAGGTATTAATCACATGCGCACTCATCAAATTTAACATGTAAAAGTACCTGGCTTTAGGCAAGCCTTGCAAGGCAAAATCTAGGCTGGGGCTGGCTTTAGGCTGGCCTCTCAAGGCAAAAGCCAGGCTGGGGTTGGCTTTAGGATGTCCTTGCAAGGCAAAAGCCAAGCTGGGGCTGGTTTTAGGCTGGCCTTGCAAGGCAAAATCCAGGCTGGGGCTGGCTTTAGGCTGGTCTTGCAAGGCAAAAGCCAGGCTGGGGCTGGATTTAGGCTGGAGTTGCAAGGCAAAAGCCAGGCTGGGGCTGGCTTTAGGCAGGCCTTGCAAGGAAAAGACCAGGCTGGGGCTGGCTTTAAGAAGGCCTTGCAAGGCAAAAGCCAGGCTTGAGGGTGGCCTTAAGCTGGCGACGCCAGGGTAAAGCCAAGCATACTCAAGCGCTAGAAACTGTTCATTTTTGTGATCATGTAAGCTCAGATTCTTCCCTTCCAGAACCTTTAATGTCAACATCATTCTAAACATTGCTAAACCATCCTCAGATTGAGCATGAAACCATGATAATACCACTGAGAAATGATTCAACAATCTCCAGAGATACGACATAACAGGTTCAACCTTTTCCTTAATATTTGAACATATCAGAAGTAGAATAAATTGCACCATCCAATACTTGCTTATCACATTGGTCCAGTACACTATCAAAGAACCCCCAGAATGAGCATGTGACCATGCTAATACCACTGGAAAGTACCTTAATAACATATATAATGAGACATAAAAGAAACATGCAGGTATGTGCAGATTCCAATCATGTGAAGCCATCAATTTGGGGCTCTTCTCTTTGCTATTCTAATCCTAAGGTTAAGAGTTTGAGACTTGTCTAAATTAATCAACCTTCTCCCTGCACTAGGTAGTTCAGCGAATGAGTGAAACTCAGATGTACCTGCAAAAGAAAACACAATGTTAGCTATAAAATCCTCCACTGAGTTGCCTTCTCTGAACACATGTTGAAAGGTCACATTGAAGTTGCCCTTCATATCAATAATTCTCTTCACATAATTTGCAATTATCCAAGGAGGATCCCATTCCCCTTCTATCACTTTCTTCATCACTAATGAGTCAGTCTCAAATATGAGAGGGTGAAGATCATGCTCCACACAGTATTCCAATCCTTGAAGAATAGCCTTACCTTCAGCCACCATGAGGCCTCCTCTCTCCTGTTCATTTCATATCTGAAGCCTCCAATGGTCTCGACTTGTCCAACTCACTAATGGAGCTCCTGCTTGGGTTGTTTCCGGCCTTTCTCCGGTGGGGTATTGACTCGACTATGCCAGAACCACCATGACCTTTGAGTTTCACGACAGGTTCTCCTATTTTTCTCTGGTTTCTTATGAAACCCTAATTTTTTTGACCTAAACTAAACCTCTTAAATCTCTGGTATTTTTAGCGATTTAAGCTTATTCCTTAATGTTTTACACTATTCTCAACTCGATCTTTAAGATCCATCAGCTTTAAACATTTCCTGCTTACTTTTAAAAATTAGGGTTTCTCTGAGTTTTTCTATGCTTGTTTTAAACTGATTTCTTCTTTATGTCTAAACTATTCTCTGCATATCTCAAATGATTCTATGTTCTTACCGCTTTCTAACTTGCCTATGTTGAAACCCTAATTTTCCTAGACCTCTATACGTGATTCTGTGTACTGGCATGACTGTTCGTTTCTATTTGCTTGAGTCTCTGCGACTATGTTGTTTGAATGAGTGCTACTGAGCTTCCTTAGCCTCACTTATGCTTGTGAATACTAGGGCTGTTCCGACTTGCATCTTTTAACTTACTTGTCTACTATGTCTGAGTACTCCTGTTTATTTATACGATTGTGACTCTTATATGATTATATGCGACTCCATACTTAGAGGTTTGATTGACAGACCTTCCTTTTATTGCTATCCAAATTGATTGACTCGTCTGTGGTAATTTATTCTTACTGGTCGTTGCCTTAGTTAAAATATTTGGAACCTTGGTCTTAATTGTTTACCCTATTGCTTAGTAAACCTGATTCTTTCCTTGATTGAGTCTTGACTTATCCTTTACCTTGCCTATGTGTGTTACCGTTTGAATTTGAATCCCTTGAATTAAGGGAATGATTGTATTGATTTCTTGGTTAATTAATTCCGAGTCCCCTGTTACTTAACAGACCTGGATTCTTTCCTTATTTAAACCTTGTACTGATTTTCATATACCTTATATGGCTATATGTCTTTACCATTTCTGAGTTTGAACTCCTTGATTTAAGGGAACCGTGTATTTTTCTTACACTGATTGGATTATGTCTTCATGCCCTTAAAATCAGTGTTAAATCTGTGTTTCACTCTTTTTTAACAAATAATCAGTATATACGCACGCCTAGCCAAGACTTAGGTCTAATATTCATTAAAACCAAAATTGGTCGTTCTACGTCTTGCTTGCATTAAAAGTGATCTTTAGTCTCTTATAAAATATTTAGAACGATGTTTGTCACTGTTTTCACTCCTGCTTTGCCTAACAATTAATGGATTTTCCAAACGATTATCTTTTCTACAAAATCATTCTGTTTGAATCCTTGCTCTATTTTTTAAAACTACTGGTTTCTGAAATAGCTTACTCATTCTCCTTTCATTAAAGTCTCCCTTAAACTACTGGCTTCTACTCTGCTTTGAACTGCTGAATCTTTTAAAGTCACTTCCCCTTTTTGATCCTTCTGTTATTTTAAAATCATGCTTTACTGATCTTTGTAAAGCTTCCTGTTTACTTTTACTAGGGACTTCATTAAACTGCGGTGCACTTTTTAATTCTTGCTCCTGTCTTTAAATTACTGGAATTTTTACATCAATCATTCTCCTCTTAAACTACTCTATTCAAGTGAATTTCCTGCTTTGTTACTGAGTTTTCAAAATCGTTCCTTTTTACTAAAACCTGCTGAAACCTACTGTTTTCCAACTCGGAATTCCTGTTTTAAATCCTGATTTTCAGACTTTGATTGTGTTTGAGACGTGCTATTTATGTGTTTACCTGTGAAGGGATTTGTGAGCCTCGTATCTGCCCTTATGTTTTCCCCACATCTGTAGTCCTATTTGTTTTACATGTCTCTTAGAATTTTATCCTTTTAAACCTAGGGGTTCAGCCTAGTACTCACCTTGTAGGATTAGTAGTCCTAAATACCCTCCAGGACTTATAGAATGGGACGGGTAATAGCACGCAATAAGCTTCGTGACCGGCACACGCGTTTTAAATACCTTAACGGGGTGGAAAGGGTAGAATATGGATATGATGACCAGTGCGCTAACACCACGTGTAGCCCCTCTTCGAGGCGTGACATACCGGGTATTGCATTGATGTGATCCATATTGATTTAAAACCTAGGACATTTTCATTCAAATGATTTTATTTTGCTATTGTTTAAATTTCTTTTAATAATTTCAGTATTTACTTGAAACCCCCTCCTACGTGAGCCTTGCTTGTCATTTGTTTACTGTCCAAATTCACAAAACTACTTGGCTGGGATCCACAGTGGTGGATCCTTAGGGGTGCCTAATACCTTCCCCTTGGGATAATTTCAAGCCCTTACCCAATCTCTTGTAATGCAAACTAGTTTATGAGTTAATTATTCTAGGTGCCCTAACGCACCATAAAATCATTAGGTGGGTACTCTTCCTTAAACCTTTTCCTTTAAGGAGTTGTCTAGAATGTCATGAAACCCCATCTCCACGTACCTAACCCGTGCGATGAAAAAGGGGGGCGCGACAGCATGGGGACTCTGCTGGGGACCTTCCCTAAGCTTATATCATTACAAGTTGCTTTGTGAATTCAGACCTTTAATTTTTATTTAAATGCTTACACCTTTTCCTATTCCCCGTTATATGCTGTTAACTGTTTAATTTTTGCAAGTATTTATTTCACCTGAATGAAACTGACATATCTTCATGTTTTCTTTGTAACCGCTTTCCATTGTAACTGTTGTATTTCCTTTCTTTACCGCTTTCCTCAACGTGAAAATAGATGCCTATTTGTTTAAATGCTATTTATTTCATATCATGCTCCGNTATTTATTGCATATCATGCTCCGCATTCATATTCCACTCGTGCCAAACAAAAATCCTATAGCAACGCTTACAATGAGTGGTTGCGCTATTCCAATATTACTACCTCTTAAATTCGGAAAGGCGTATTTTCGGTAAAACTAGTCGATCAGCGGTGCAGTCGACAGTTTCGTGCCTTCCCCTTGAGTTTTCCGCTAAAGGGTACCGGTCTAAAACCCCATAGAAACCTTACTCTATTGTAATGTTGCATGCATCGTGGTCAAACCTAGCCAGACTAATGTGTTGTCCGCACCATAGCCTTTAGGATAGCCTTGTCCAAAGTCCATTGGGTTTCCCTGGAACCCAAACAGACACCTTTACGTTCTGTGCATTTATTTGGGGAACTAAATGCTTTTTGCTAATTATTGATGTTAAATAGTCGATTCCGGTGGGGGTAAGGGTCTAACCCTCTTTGTTTTGCAGAAATGAGGCATGAAATCCCCAGATTCGACATGGTCGCCAATATCCACCCCAAATTGTTAAACTGGTGGGAGGATCTTCACTCCAACGATAAAACACTCGTCAGGAAACACTTGGGCAACCTGCCCTCTCTTTTGGATATTCAGCCGAACAAAATGAAGATAGAGGCTGCTACCTTATTCTGGGATTGCGATCGGTCAGTATTCCGCTTCGGAAACAATGAAATGACACCGCTGCTGGAAGAAATAGGAGGTTTGGCCAGTTTGGCTTGGGAATCTCCAGGGTTGCTGATGCCTGAGAATCGCACATGCCGTGGTTTTCTCAAAATGTTGGGACTAAAGAAAAATCCGGACTTGGTATGTTTAAAGGATTCGTAC
>ML261397.1:48674-62921 GCA_005239495.1 Nicotiana undulata | reverse complement strand
GAGATTCGGAAGTGTTTTGGCCAGTTCAGGAACACTTGGTTCCTGAAGGCTAGCCTATTTGGCTGATTTTGGTTCCGAGCAGCATTTTGAGCAAACGACCTCGGAATCGAGTTCTGACAGCTCCAGCAGCTCTAGATGATGATTTCGGACTTGGGAGTGTGTTCTCCTCGGGTTTCTGATGACCCGGGAGTATTTCGGCACCTAAATTGGAATTCAGTATTTCATGTGATTTGGAATTCAGCCTGGAATTGGACCTCGTGATATAATGGTCCGAATGGAATTCCGGAACTGGAAATAGTTCTGTATAGTCATTTATGACTTGTCCGCAAAATTTGGGGTAATTTCGAGAAGTATAGACCCGTTCGGCGTATTGATGAGCCATTTGATTTTTATTGAAATCCTAAGTTTGATCTAAGGGGTTTTGGAGAGTGATTCTTGGTTTGAGTGATGTTTTTAGTGTTCTTGGAGCTCGAGCAAGTCCGTCATGTGATTTGGGACTTGTTGGTATAATTTGTCGAGGGCTCGGGTGGGCCCAGGGGTCTCCCGGACCCCGATCGGGGTCAAAAACCAGCAAAACTCATAGCTGGTGGGAATTTACTTGTGTGACCGCACCTGCGGTCCATGAGCAGAAGGCGCGAGGTTTGCACCAGCGGAATTCCCTTCGCAGGTGCGGCTCCTTCCGCAGGAGTGGCCTTCTCTCCGCAGGTGCGGCTCCGCAAGAGCGGACAAAGGCCCGCAGGCGCGACTTTCCCCAGGGGCCCAAGCCATCGCAGGAGCGGCATATTCTCCACAGGCCCGACCCCGCAGGCGTGGACAAAAGCCTGCAGGCGCGAGAAATCCCCCAGGGGCCCAGGCCATTTTCCGCAGGCGCGACCCAATCTTCCGCAGGTGCGAGTCCGCACCTGCGATCCAAAAGTCGCAGGTGCGAAAACTGCTGGGCAGTCTTAATAAAAGGCCGAAGTCGTGATTTCTTTCCCAAAATCATATTTTCCTCCATTGTTGACGACCCCAAGAGATCCAGAACGGGTATTTTGGCCTAGAAACTCAGGTAAGTGATTCTGTAACCCTCCGCATGTCAATTCTTCCGTTCTTTGAGACTTTCCTCTTCCTAATTCATAGAAATTCATAAGAAATGGTTGGGGAGAATAGAGGGTTTTGATGAAAATGTGAATTCTGATTTTTGGGCCATTGAGGGATGATTAATTGAGTTAATCTTGATCCTTAGGCGACGTATAGCGCGTTTCTTCAAGAATTATAATTTTCCGGACGCCGAGGCTCGGAGTTGAATTTCCAAAGTACGTCAAGAATACGTTTTTAAGGAAATATTTGATAAATCCTCCTCGAATCTTCCTAAATTGATATAATTATGTGCTTTTGGCTAGTTGCGAGCCATCGAGGGTGATTCGGAGGATTCGTGCGTCGTGTTGATTGGTCCGTTGGCCGGAGGAGCACTTGTCCAGGTGAGTCTCCTTTCCAAACTTTGTAAGGGGGAAATGTCCCCTAGGCTCTTGATTGCTAATTGTGCTCGTTGAGGGGGCTACGTACGTACCACGTGACGAGAGTCCGTACGTGGCATCTATACTGTATATCGGGTAGCCTAGGACCCACGAGCATGTTCTAATTGTTGTTTGATATTATCTGATGTATTGTACAAGTTATTACTGATATTTGATGAAATTGAGCTATGATAGCTGTGAATTAAATGTACATAATATTCAGATAAGAATTATGAACTCCATCAATTGAGTAATTGTGTTACTCCTGATATAATTGATAAAGAGCAAAGAATAAATGAGATAATGAGCTTCCCCTTCCCGGGCCGAGGCCCCCCTCAATGGGTTCTAATTCCAACCCGGACCGTGTATGGTTGGAGGGTTTGTATGGATTACTGCAAATTGAACAAGGTGACCTGAAAGGATCACTTCCCTTTTCCATTCTTGGACCAGATGCTTGACAAACTTGCTAGGAGAGCTTTCTATTGTTTCTTGGACGGCTAGTCAGGCTATAATTAAATCTTGATAGCTCCTGAAGACCAAGAAAAGACAACTTCACCTGTCCTTACGGGACATTTGCTTTTTCAAGGATGCCATTCGGCTTGTGCAATTCACCCGTCACATTCCAGCGGTGCATGATGAAAATTTTCACTGATATGGTTGAAGATTTCTTGGAGGTGATCATGGACGACTTCAGCATGGTCGGGGATTCTTTTGAGGAGTGTTTGTAAAATCATGATAAAGTCCTCGCCCGGTGTGAAGAAACCAACCTAGTATTGAATTGGGAAAAATGCCATTTCATGGTCGAGGAGGGCATAGTCCTCAGCCACAAAATCTCAAAAGATGGCATTGAAGTGGATAAATCCAAGATCGAGGTTATTTCCAAGTTTCCTCCTCCAACCTCGGTGAAGGGAGTCCGTAGTTTCCTTGGGCATGCGGGATTTTATCGGAGATTCATTAAAGATTTTTGAAAGGTGGTAAATCCTCAATGCAAGCTATTGGAGAAAGATGCCATGTTCGAGTTCAATGAAGAATGTATGAGAGCATTTGAGTTGTTGAAGAAAAAGCTAACTACCACACTAATTATCACCACGCCAAATTGGAGCTCTCCTTTCGAGCTCATGTGTGACTCATGTGACGTGGCGGTGGGTGCGGTCTTGGACCAACAGGTGAACAAAATCTTTCACCATGTTTATTATGAAAGCAAAACCATGAACTCCGCCCAAATGAACTACACCATCACAAAAAAAGAATTCTTGGCTATTATCTTTGCAATGGAGAAATTTAGGCCTTACCTTATGGGCGCCAAGGTGATAGTGCACACCAATCATGCGGCACTCCGGTACTTATGAGGTGGGTCTTATTGCTCCAAGAGTTTGATCTAGAAATTGTTGATAGGAAGGGGAGCGAAAATCCAGTTGCCGATCATCTATCCCGGTTGGAAGAGCAAGGTAGGCCAAGTGATGGCCTTGATATCAATGATACCTTCTCAGATGAGAAACTTCTCTCCGTCTCTATGCATGATATGCCATGGTTTGCGGACATCGCCAACTTTCTTGTTACCAGTGTTGTCCCGTTTGAGCTCTCTTCTAACCAAAGGAAGAAGCTTAGACGGGACATCTTTTATTATTATTGGGATGAGCCGTATTTGTTCAAAATATGCACCGATGGAGTCATTTAGTGTTGTGTCCCCAAGGAAGAACAAATGTTCATTCTTGATTCTTGCCATTCCTCGCCCTACGGTGGTCATCACGGTGGGGCAAGGACAATTTCTAAAGTCTTGGGTTGTGGGTTTTATTGGCCCACTTTGTACAAAGATGCAAGTGACTTGGTAAAGAGGTGTAACAAATGTCAAAGAGCGGGCGACATATCAAAGAAGGATGAAATTCCGCTCACAACAATCCTTGAGGTTGATATATTTGATGTGTGGGGCATTGACTTCATGGGCCCTTTTGTTAGCTCATGTGGTAATACCTACATTCTAGTGGATGTGGATTATGTCTCAAAATGGGTAGAGGTCGTGGCTTTGCCCAATAATGAAGCCAGAGTGTGGTTGGTTTTCTCAAGAAGAACATTTTCACAAGATTTGGGACACCCCGGGCCATCATAAGTGGCAGGGGATGTCATTTTTTCAATCGGTCTTTTGATTCATTGCTTGCCAAGTATGGGGTAAATCACAAAGTGTCCACTTCGTACCATCCTCAAGCTAGTGGGCAGGTTGAAGTTTCTAATCGGGAAATCAAGAACAGTTTGGCCAAGACCGTGAATGCAAATATGACTGATTGGTCTAGAAAACTTGATGATGCTCTTTGGGCGTATAGGACTACTTTCAAAACCACAATCGGTATGTCTCCGTACCGGTTGGTGTATGGAAAATCATGTCACCTACCAGTGGAGTTGGAGCACAAGGCACTTTGGGCTTTAAAGAAGTTGAACTTGGATTGGGACACAACTAAAAATCTTCGTGTTGATCACCTTAATGAGCTTGATGAGTTTAGATTCCATGACTATGAAATCTATTCTTTGTACAAGGAGAAAATGAAGTATTTGCACGAAAAGTGTGACAAGGACCGGGAATTCAAAGTGGGAGACTTGGTGCTACTCTTCAATTCAAGGCTTCGTCTCTTCCCGGGCAAACTCAAGTCAAAGTGGAGTGGTACATTCGAGGTGGTGTTGGTTACACCCTTTGTTTCTCTTGACCTAAAAACAAGAATGGTGAAATGTTTCATGTGAATGGGCATCGGGTCAAACATTACTTGGGTAAATTTGAGGATAGCCACGTAGTGGATTTGCTGAAATTCAATTGAGCATGGTGACATGCGTCGTGCCGCGACGTTAAATCAGGCGCTTCTTGGGAGGCAACCCAAGTGTTTTCTTTTCTTTCTTTTTGTTTGTTTTTGTTAGAGTAGATTTTATGTGAGCTTACCTGTTCGTGAAGTTGGTGTAGGATTTGGTAGATGCAGTGCATGGAAAAGTCTGAAAAAATTGGGCTAGATGGTAAAATCCGCTGCAGCGGTCAAGATTCCGTGGTCAGCGGTCACAAATCGCTGCAGCAAAAAACCTCAGTTGTCAGCGGTCCAAATGAGCCCAAATGCAATCTCTCTGAATCTCAAACCGCTGCAGTAAACGGAATTTCGCTGTCAGCGGTGTTGTTTCCGTTGTAGCGGTAACATTCCGCTAACACCGGTGAGGATTATTGCCCATCACTTCAAAATGATAGAAGCGCTGTCAGCAGTAAAATTTCGCTGCCACGCTAGGTAAGTCGGTGGGGTCCCGCATGCTCAGTATAAATTTTAAGGGACCCCCTTAGTTTACCCTTTTCACTCATTTGTATCCAGATAAATACTTTTACTGCTCATAAAATTCACTGTTTATCCTAGACCTATTTTTCTCACATCTTAGCATCCTACATCTTCATCTATTAGAGGTATGTTCTCATTAATTGATTTTAGTTGAAAATTTCTTTCAAGTTTTTGTGTGTTTTTCTTATTTTCTTGTTAAATTAGAATTATTGGAGCCCTAATTCTTAAGAATGATTCACCAATGTGTTATAGCTGGCGGGGTAGTGATTTCTTGTTGTTTAGGGGGATATAGTGTTCTTGTTACCTGTGTTTCATATCATATTTTTCAAAATTCGTAAAACCCTAGTTTTGATTTTGCTATCAGTGCACTTAATTGATGAACTACGCTAGAGCGGTCCAAAAATCCGCTGACAGCGGAGTCCTTTGAACTTAAACAGCTGAACTTCAGGTTTCCGCTGCAGCGGACCACTTTTTTGCTGACAACAGTGATATACTTCAAAGAATTAAGGCTTCTGGTTCCTCTCATTCCGCTGCAGCGGAAAAAAATCTGCTAACATCGAACCAATTTTTTGCTGGGCGCTCTTTGCAAGTTCAGAGAGTTTTGTATTCTGATCCCACACTTCTGCTGCAGCGGTCAAAAATACGCTGACAGCGGTGACCCTTCCATTGCAGCGGTCACTTTTCCGCTGACAGCGGATGTCTGTGTGTTCACTGTTTTAGTTCTCTGCTCCTGTTGTATATGTGCTTTCATTGGGTATCTGTGTACCATGTTTTAACAACCTCCCTTAAAATGTTTGCAGAAAATGGTTAGATCATGAGGAGGAGCAGACAAACAACCCGGGAGGGGTGACTCTTCAAGGGGTCGGGGAAAAGGCAAACAACAGGCCCCCTTAGGCCCGACAATGACCATTGGGAATAAACAAACAAGAAAAAGGGCAAGCCCCGACAAGTCTTAATCTAGTGAATATGTTCCCTCCCGGGAAGCTTCGAAGGGAAACAGTAAAGCAGCCTTAGCAGCAGCATTGTCCCAACCACAGAGGCTTGTCAACGAGCCTACTAGCTCAGATTCATATGATGATTTGGGTCTTTCTAGTGACTCCACAACCCCTGAGGATATCGATGCAACAACCCATTCCACTGCCCCTGCTTTTATCAACCTTGACAGCTCTGATGAGGCATCAGATGATGGAAGGGGTGGTGACACCGTAGTACAGACCACGGGAATTCTCCGGAACAGGAATCCATTGGTGTGGCAGGATCGGTTTGTTTCTGAACCGGCCTACCACAAATTCAGAGAGTGGTGGCCCCAAAGGTCGCTTATCCCTGAAAGACCTTTCACTATCAAGGATCTCCTACCTCTCCACCCTAATGTGAAGAAGCAATTTGATGAAAGGGAGGGGTGGAGTTTCTTCACTAGCAAAGTTGAAGATGCCAATGAGTATGTTGTGAAGGAGTTTTATGCTAATGTGGCCCACACAAAAAGGGACACATATCTTACCAAGGTTCGAAACAGGAAGATCTTATATAGTGGAAGGGCATTCAATGGATATGCTAGGTAATGAAGATGATACTCGCTACAAGGAGAAAGTGGTTTTAGCAGATTTGGCTCGTCCTTGGTTGGCTTCAGTTATTGCTATCCCGGGGACTACTCCAACTTGGTTGACTGCAGGCTCCACCATCTACAGGAACACACTCAGCTTTGCGGCAAAGGCTTGGGCCACCTTTGTTTGCATCCATATAGACCCCATCCTTCATGACAGTGACATGCCTCTCTCTAGGGCCCTTATTGTGGGAGCAATTATTGATGGCATCCCGATTAATGTCGGGAATATCATGGCCAGGGTGATTGACCAGATTGTGCAGAGAAATGAAGCCTCCTATCCCTTTCCTAACTTCTTCATTATGTACTTCAGGGACATGGATGATGAGGGGAGGTATTTTGATACTACAATGAGGCCACAATCAACTTTTTCGTGGTATAGTTTGAAGGGTCTGGACAACCCCAAGGCAAAAGAGAAAGCCACCACATCTACTGCCTCTGGTACTTCTACTGCTACCGAGACTTCATGCTGCTGAGGGCTCCATTGCTGCTGAGGAGCCCACTGTTGTTGTTGGCCCGAAGTCTTCCTCGGGTCCCTCCATGTCCATTCCAGTCCCAGTACCATCATCTTCCACTTACCCTCAGACTGCCCTGAGGGTGTCTCAGACTCTAGCTGGTATCACCAGCTGGCTGCAGGTAGCTTCTTCTAAGCTTACTGATCTTTCTACCACTGTTGCAGCATAGTCAGCTCCAGCACAGATTGCATTACCTCCAACACTCGAGGAGACATTGAGGAGCCTGGTGGATAACCAGAAAAAGATCATGGAGACCCAGGACAAGCATGGGAAGGAAATTCACTCTTTGGGAAAATCAATGAAGAAAATGAAGACGTATCAGGATGATCTGAAGAAGGTTCAGGTGGAGATGCAGGAGGCTCAAGATGATTTGAAGAAGGAGGTCGCAAAGCTCACATCGGCGCGTGACTTCCCCCTTGATTTATTTATAGGAGATCCCGCACCCACTATTCGGGATGCACAAGAGCCAGAGCTTATATCAGCCCCAGTTCACAGAGGAGCCATCCCACAGACTGATGACATGGAGATTCAGCTTGAGGATCTAGGAGAGACCTCTTCACAGCCACAAGACCCTGCTCCAGCCACTGCCTCTGTGCTTTCTTCTACAGCTGATCCTTCCCCCATGCAGACAGAGGCACTATAGGGAGTTTTCTTTTACTCTCTCTCACCCCTTTCACTTCTCTATATTTTTGGTTATTTAGCATTGAGGACAATGTTATTTGTTATTGGAGGGGGTGGCCTCTATTTGGTATTTGGTGATTCAGACGCTTTGATACTTTTTGGGCTGTAATAACTTATGATATTATTTTTTTTTCCTTATTTACATTTTTGTACCTTTAGATTGTTTTACTTTTGGTATGTATATGTTCGGTTTCCTCTCTTATGTATATATTCATTCCCCTCTTAATGTATATTTGTCTTAATCCCCTATTGTACATATTCATTTCTACTTTTTGTATTTCTACTTTATAACTTCTTTAGTTTTTCCATTTGTAGTTTAACTTCTTATTTGATTTAGTAGCTTCTTTTTAAAATTTATAGATTCTTCACTTTTTGAGCTGTCAATAAGCCCCTGGTTTTCTTAAAGCCATGATTCTTTCCAGGGGTGGAAATTGTGCGAACCGGATGTCTCTTCCCTACGACGGACGGTGTGACGACCTTCTTAAGGGATTGAGTCCGTTTCTCATTTTTTTGTTTTTTGTTTTCCTTTGTTTTGGTAGTATTGAGTAAAAGTGATTCGAATAAAGCTTCACTTGGCACCAACATACTTACCTTTGACCTCATGGTTAGAGACAAGTTACAGATAAGTCTAGTTCTAATTGTGACCCTTAGAGTCTTGAGTTGACTAAAACTGTCGTCAGGTGGTGTATATAGCCATATGTGAGTTTTTAATCTGAACTAAGGTTGTTGTGGGCCCTAGACTCTATTCTGTTTAACGATCCTGAGGTTTGAGAGGTGGGGTTTGAATTGAATATCCCGAGTGTCGTGCCTAAAATTCTAGAACTTGCCCCAAGTATTTTTCTAGGCGAAATATTAAGTTAGCTCAACTTGTGAAATGATCATAGGCCTTCCTTGATTCCCCATTGAAATTAAAATACTTCCATAGCCTACCATGACAAACAATCCTTATTCAACCCCTTTTGGGCCCAATCCTATTTGTTCAAAATCTACATTCCGAACCTTCATCTGTTCTGTAGTGACCTTGTCTTGGCACCCATTCTTTCCTTGATCACTCATGATGAATAATCATCAAAATCATATGTTTGGGGGAGAGACGAGGAAATGCATAGTGATGAAAGGAATTGTCATAAAAAAAGGCCAATGAGAATATTGAAAAGCAAAACAAGTCAAAAAGAAAAGGAAAGGGTTGAAAAGAATCAATAAAGCAAAGTTGAAAAGGCTTGGAATGATGAAAAAGAAAGAGAAAGGGAGAAAAGTGAGCTTCAAGTAAAAGAAAGAGCAACAATGAGTCTCTCTAAATTCCCCAAGGAAGAGTGTATGACTTAAAGAGTCAAGAAAAACATGAGCCGAAATGTGAAAAATTGGAGTGCTTAAGGAGAGATGTTCTATCGTGGTTCATCATGTCCAACTTTGATCCAAAAAGCCTCCATTACATCCCGTTAAAGTCCTATAGGATCTCAAGTTGAGTGAGCTTACATTAGTGGTGATTTACCCGAGGGGCAAGCCTATGGTACTTAATACCGGACTTGAGGCATTCTTTTTAGAGTGAAGAGAGAACCCCTTGATAATCCCAATTCTGAGAGTTCATTCTATATGGTGAGATTAGCCCATGGAGAGTAGAGGAGAAAACGCCTGGGATCCACAGTGATTTAGATGAAAGAGAGAATCTCTTTGATGACTTGAGTCAACTCTTGAAGCTTTGGTGTCACATTAGATCTAGTGACCTAAGGAAATCATTGCATAATGTTGTCAATAAAGCATTTGTGTTGAGAGTAATTGTTAGTCCCAATTGAAGCTTGATGAAATCACATTTGAATGGCTAAAATACTTTTTCTTTTGTTTACGGAGGTGGGAGTTATCTTGCTTGCTTGAGGACAAGCAAAGACTTAAGTTTTGGGGAGTTGATAACTAGGGATTCGTACCTGTTATTTACTCTCGGTTTTTAGGTTTTGAGCGAAATTGATTAAGATATTCCCAAAATTTGATGCAAGTTGCTTAAATTGCACGAATTGAGTTGGATTGGAGAGATTGACTTAAAATAAATCAAAGAGGAGAAAAAACTTGCATTGTCCCAGAACCCAGCAGAAAGGCGATTAACGCCAATATTCTGCTGCAGCGGTTGTTACTTCGCTGAAGCGGAATTCCATCCGCTGGTCCATTGCAAAATTTTGGAGAGTATGTTTTTAGGCCAAGCTGAGCCGCTGTCCACGCCACAATTTCACTGCAGCGTTTTCCCAGCCACTGTAGCGTTCAAAAATACGCTGGGAGCGGTTTCCCAAAATCAATGAGTCAGAAATTTGGGAATTACACACTAACGCGGTCAGCGGTGTTATTCCGCAGTCGCGTTTTCAGGGACTGCTGCGGCGCTACTTTATTCCGCTGGGAGCGGAATGGAGTTCTAGGGAATGTACAAGTCCAGAAACCTTGCATCGGTCATTATTCCGCTGCAACGGAATCCAATCCGCTGGAGCGCTAAGAACTCCGCTGGGAGCGAAATCTCCGTAGGGGCAATTTTATCCAGTATTTTCAGCTTAGTATAAATAAATCTTTTTCTCATTTTTAGGGTATCAGACTTAGTAGAGAGCACGTGAACACTTGTTTTATTTCGTTTTGAGTAATTTTAGCTTAGATCTTACAATATTTCTTAGATTTTCTTCTTGTAAACAACATTTATGGGTTTAAGTCCATCATCTATCTTAGTTTCTTCTTTAAATATGAGTAGCTAGACCCCCAAGCTAGGGTTTTGACCCAACCCTAGTGTGGGTAACTAATGGGTATTCAATTTTAGGATGAATTCATGATTGGGTGTTTGATTTTTAGTCTATTTTATGCATAATTCTCATATTTAGTGGTTGCAAACACTAATTCATGCTTTAATGACTAGGGTTATTCTTAAGAGAGATGACCTAAGTCTATGTAAATAGGCTATCAAGGTATTGGGGTGAATTCAAGAGATTGATAGCCTCAATAAAAGGGTGGATACTAGAGATAGCTACACCCGACTTGAGTCATTTCATTTGATTTGTTGAAACACCCAATTGTGCTTGAGAAAGCCAATTCGGGCAAAGTCATCCAAATTACCGAGATGTATTGGGTGAGAAATTTCATATGAGGTTATGTCATTCACCCACTATTCACAACCCTAGTGCCTTTAATCACTTGAGAAAAATCCAGAAAATGATTGTAGTTAGCTAGATAATAGTTCTTTTTAGTCTTAATTTTAGTATAAATACAAAACCTCTTATGTTGAGAAATGCAATTAAGAACATGAAACACCACTAAGTCAAGTACAAGCTCGACTCCCATTTTCATAACTCCCTGTGGATATCGATCCCAACCCAGTCGGGTAAAAGCTGCTTCGACCCCTTCTGTGCTACTTATTAGTGGTATAGGTGGGCACCGATCAGTATGAAAAAATCCGCATGATATGTTTGGAAAGGTTGCACCGTATTCATTTAGAACTGCAAAACCTTACGGTTCTAAGGTGCTAATAATTCTCGTTGGGATTGTTTGGTTGCAAGAAATTTCGTTGAAAACCTTGGAGGGATTTCTAACGCTTGGTTGCAAGGTGATTTGTATTTGATGATGTTAGAGATGAAATGGGTTGTAATTAAGAGGTTTTGTTGAAAACCTTGAAGGAATTCCCTACGCCAGGTTGCAAGGTGTTTTGTATTTGAAGATGTTAGAGATGATAATCAACAATGACCAAGAGTAAGGTATTTTGTATTTGTTTGCCAACTAATCAATCAATGACTAAGAGTCATTTGATTAAGTGTGGTTTGCTTCCACGTTTTTGAGTTTAGTCTTTATCCAAAACTTCAATTACTCCACCACTTAATTATGAATTAACTAGGTAATGTCCAGTTACCCAATAATTAATTAATTTCCCACATAATTAAGAATTATTTCTATTTACTTAAAATATTACTCACTTTTCACATACCTTATACACATTACTATCATGTTCATGTGGTGCCTTGTATGGCACTAGTCCATAAATACCGAGTATTTTAGCTCGGGCCATATTTTATCCCAACATGCCAAACTTGGACAAAAATTCACTTTCTTTGACTTCCTTCCCCTCAGACCTTCACGAATTTACTCATCAGTTGTTTGAAATAGCACAATGCTTATAATCTCAAAATAATCCCATGCCCGAACTTATGTCGATTAACTTACGACGAAACTTTAATATACGAAAATGCGGGATGTAACATCATCCCCCCTTTGGAACATTCGTCCTCAAATCTTGACTGGTGCACTTATCATTTTCATAGCCTATGTTTTCCGAATACTTCATTACTCTCCTTGCCATCTAGGCAACTATTCTGTGATTAAATCCAAAGGCCAGGGCATCGCCCCCTATAGGCCTTTTTCTCACACCACGACTTATGGTCGGAATACTTCCAGTCTCGTAACTGTTGCTACCTTCAATCATGTAAAATGTATGACTCTGACCTTGTAAGTGCGCTTATGCGTCTGTTCTTTCCTTTTTCCTCCGTTTTTTTAGCCATTACTGAAGTTCTTCGCTCTTTAATTTGTGGAACTTACGAATATTGCTATATCTTATTTCATAGACCTGGTTATCCATTTGTATGACTTTACTGCATATACGTAGGTCATACTATACCATAACTCTTACTTCGATTTATCGTTACTGAGGTCTGCAACCAACTCCAGGTTACTCTCGTTCCTTATCCTTAAGACTAATGGTCTAATCTCATCTCATACTATTGAACTTTTTCCATCTATTGTTGATTCACCTTAGTGTTGATCCATCATCTACCACTGATAACTCGATCTATTATGTAACACCGCCGCTAGGGCTAGCGTCTCATCGGGGACATCCAGAGTAATTACATTGATCCACCTAGGGGTGATACTATACTTCCATAACCGCACTTTATATAATCCTAATGTGACTCAACTTATATGGGTATTTTAGCCCCTTAAAATTCATGAAATTCTCTTCAAGTCATTACTCAATCGAAGGCCCAAACGTCATCATTTATCTGTAACGACCCGGTCCGTTGTTACGCAAAACCTGCATTATAACTGTTGATATTGACTTATTATATACTGGTTATTCTATTATTAATGTGTTAGAGTTGATAGGCTTGAAATCGGAATGGTTAAATGAGAACTCATGCACTTAGTCCTTAAGAATAGCCTTAAAAATGGGAAAAAGTCAACTAAGAGTTGACTTATTAATAAACAACCTCGGAATAAGAATTTTATGGCTCGGATAGCTTCATTACGTGATTTGGAACTTAGGAGTGTGTTCAGAATAATTTTGTGATGTCCGGTGTAGAATTAGGCTTGAATTGGCGGAAGTTAGTTTTTGGCAATTTCCGGACGACAGTGGAAAATAGACTATTGGGGTTGGAATGGAATTCCGACAGTTGGAGCAGGTTCGTAATGTCATTTTGGACTTGTCCGCAAAATTTCAGGTCAATCGGAGTTGATTTGGATAGTTTCGGCATCATTGGGGAATTTTAGAAATTTCAAAGTTCTTACGCTTGAATCCGATGTGAATTTGGTGTTTTGATGTTAGTTTTGGTGTTTCGAGAGTGCGACCAAGTTTGAATCATCATATGGGATGTGTTGGTAAATTTAGTTGAGGTCTCTAGGGCCTCGGGACGACTTCGGATGGTTAATGGAATTTAACTTGGCCATTTCAAGAATGTTTCGACGTCGTCCTTCAAGAATAAGTGGTTCCACACTAAGCACATGAGCTCCAAATTAAGTTTCGATTAAAGCATTAGATCCGTATCGAAATTTAGGAGCCATAGCAAAAAGAATCGACGAATTTGGGCATCGTATGAGAGAGTTATGCACATTTTCGTGACAGGGAAAAACAATTTACATCGCCAGCGCCCACGGTAGCGCTGGGCGCCGTGCAGGGCGCCGGGATTTTTTTGCTACTGTAATCAGCGCCACAGGCAGCGCCCGGCACCAGCTGTGGCGCCCAAAACGTAAAACTCTATAAAACGAGGGTTTTTGGCCATTTTTAACAAAAATAGAGTTGGGGGAGCTCGGTGTGGGCGATTTTCTGAGGGGTTTTCACGAATTTGAACGAGGTAAGTGTTCTTTATCTTAAATCCTTTATAGATCATGATTCCCCACTCAATTATATCGCGAATCCATGAATTTATTGAAGAACAATCGGATTTTTTTTATCAAATTCTCCAAAAATATAAATTTAAGATTTGAAAGCCAATCTGATGTCAGAACTCGATAATTTTTGCATGGTTGAACTCGTATCGGAACGGGTGTTCGAATTTTTGTGAGTTTCGTCAGATTTCGAGACGTGGGCCCTGGGGCCGGGTTTTGACCAAATTCGGATTTTGAGTTAAAAATCGATATTTTTCGATTGGAATTCATTCCTTAAGCATAAATTGATGATAAAAATCTGAACTTGGTAGATTTGGAGCATCGGAAAGTTGATTCGAAAGGCAAACGCATCGCGGAATAGTTTGCGGACTAGTTTTGAGGTAAGTAATGTCTTGAAATTCTGTCCTGAGGGTATGAAACCCCGGGCTATGCACCCTTTCACGGGTTTTGACTGGAAAGATTGAATCTTTGGAAATATCTTCCATATTTAGGCGACTATTGAGTTGCGAAATCGATTTTTAAGCTTATGCTTAATTAATATT